>KI547135.1:761667-789966 GCA_000497715.1 Spathaspora arborariae UFMG-19.1A
GTGCTTTTTCGTCATCATCAAAATCACTAAGTTGCTTTGATTGTTGCTGTATTGAAGTGTTTACCCACTGGCCTTTTGGTGTGGGCTTTAAAGGTGGAGGAGAGGAAGTGGTTGTTGTACTTTCCAAGGTTGGGGCCGTGGCTGTGGACCCTATTTCAACTTGACCTTGCTTGATTAACTGCTCCATCTCACCAAATGATCGAATACCCAGACCCTGGACACTTAACTTTGCAGGTTGATAAGTTATATTTGATTTTGATTTTGGTTTTGGTTTTATCACTGGTGGATTTCCTTTTCCAGAATCCTTTCTTGCTACAGGTGTCATCAAATTCAAATTCATCAGATAATTAACACCACCACGATTAAACTTTAATTCCGGAATATTCATCTGATATGAACTTGTCAGTGGCTCATTCACACTTTTGATTGGTGACAGACTTCTCAGTTTCCTCAATTCATCTATGTTTCGTTGAAGGTCTCTTTGTCGTTGTTGATCCTCTTTAATTCTATCTTGCAGAAGTTGTGAAAGGCTAGATAGAAAATCATCCACCTTCTTCTGTGAGGGTGATGCCATTAATGTTGTTATAACAGAGTTTGTATTAATGTTAAGAGTCGACGAGAAGTAGTTGAGAAACATCAATAGAATTTATATGCAGGATATGATTTTGGTTGTGGAATACTTAAATTTTTCAAGTATAAAATACTTGGAAAAACATACACTTTGGAGAAACAAGAAAAGACTAAGTTTCAAGTGGTTTAATAGTAAGATACAATTAGTTAAATTGTTCCATATATAAGTGATTTGATATTACTTTCTGAAAAGTAGTCGTCATCTTATAAGTTTAACTTCTATTTTAAGATGTAAATCAAAATTCTATCTTGACAATTTGAGAAGTAGATACTTTCAAGGATCAAGATAATACCGGAAAATCCGAAAATTCTACTTCCTTTACCACCTCACCGCCTCATTTCCCATCGCTCCATTGATCTCCGATTGCACAAATAGGAGTAACCAATTTATGATTGGTCTTAGTAATCAATGACACATTGTTCTAATTGTTTTAACCCCAATTCCCAACACATATTAAAGAATGAACAAACTTTCAAGAAATCAGGTTGTTCCGGATATTGGACGGCCCAGTAACATTGAACAACTCAGGAACAACAATGAAAACAATGTCATAAACAATAAATAGGGTCAGTGGAACTAAATTGCGAGCAATAACCCGAAGGAAATTTTGTGGATCTTTTTATTCCCCTGATTATTTTATATTTTTTTCTGCAGGTGGGGAAGACCAGAGCGCCACTGTCGTATTCCTTGGGCTTGGATTTTCTCAGTCTGGTTGAGTTTCAATTCATACACGAGAGCGATTCTATATAGATAAATGTTTATAGGATCCCGGCTAATAAACTCCCCTGAAAGGTACTAAAAAAATCTCAGAAAAATCCGAATTATAATAATACATCAAACTGCATCCCCGCAAAAATATTACACTAAGTGCATACAATTATTTTTCTGAAGAATTCTTTTTAAAAAAAATATTTACAGCCAAATATTCCGGTCTTTTTGATTGTTCCGAAACAATTAGTCAATACATATCCAATTTCAAGTTAATATTTCACACATAAGAATGATCCCGAGGTTGGAGGGGGGGGGAGAATATTTTTCAAGATCTTCCGTTTCCTCTTCCGCTGATTCCAACTATAAATATGACTGCAAAATCTCTTTCCCTTCTATCATTTACTTCTCCATCTACCAACAAACAAAAATGATTCTTTCAAAAGTGGTTAGATTTGCTATTGCAATTGCAATGCTTGGGTCAACTGTTGTTGCCTCTCCTACTCCTTCACTGAGTAGTGTTGCTGATTCCCATCCTACTGTTCCTAATGAATTAACTCTTGGTGTCAAACAAGTCCCCAACATTCTTAACTCTTCGGCAATTAATGCTAATGAAGTCGCTAAAGGTTATTCCCTTTCTAATGTAACTGCCACTCCTCGTGGTCTTACTGGGTTATTAACTTTGAAAGGTGCTACCAATATCTATGGGTATGATTTCCAAACTCTTAATTTAACCGTGGAATATCAACTGGATTCAAGATTGAATGTTCATATTGAACCTATTGATTTAACTGATGTTTTTATTTTACCTGAACTGTTGGTTGCCTTACCTAAAGCTGAAGGTGATATTGACTCTTTTGAATTTGAAAAATCTGATTTGGTATTTAGTTATGATAGTGAAAATTTTGGTTTTGAAATTAGACGTGCTTCAACTGACGAAGTATTGTTTTCAACCAAGGGAAATCCATTAGTGTTTTCCAATCAATTTGTCCAATTTAATACCACTTTGCCAAAAGGACACCAAATTAGTGGATTGGGTGAATCTATTCATGGTTCTTTGAATGAGCCAGGTGTTGTTAAAACTTTGTTTGCTAATGATGTTGGTGATCCAGTTGATGGTAATATTTATGGTGTTCATCCTGTTTATTATGATCAAAGATATGATACTGGTACTACTCATGGTGTATACTGGAGAACTTCTGCCATTCAAGAAGTTGTTGTTGAAGAAGAATCTCTTACTTGGAGAGCATTATCTGGTGTTATTGATTTATATTTCTTCAGTGGTCCTGATCCCAAGGATGTTATTCAGCAATACGTCACTGAAATTGGGTTGCCTGCAATGCAACCATATTGGGCTTTAGGGTATCATCAATGTCGTTGGGGATATGATAAAATTCAAGATTTAAAAGATGTTGTTGCTAATTTCAAAAAATTCAACATTCCTTTGGAAACCATTTGGACTGATATTGATTATATGGATAGTTATAAGGATTTCACTAATGATCCATATAGATATCCTACTGATGAATATCGTCAATTCTTGGATGATCTTCATGCAAATAATCAACATTATGTCCCTATTTTTGATGCAGCAATCTATATTCCAAACCCCAACAATGCTACTGATAATGAGTACAAGCCATTCCATGCTGGTAATGAATCTGATATTTTCTTGAAAAACCCTGATGGAAGTTTATACATTGGTGCTGTTTGGCCTGGGTATACTGCATTCCCTGATTTCTTAAACAATGCCACTCAACCATATTGGAATCAACAATTCCAAGAATGGCACGATAGAATTCCATTTGATGGAATTTGGACTGATATGAATGAAGTAAGTTCATTCTGTGTTGGTTCTTGTGGAAGTGGTAGATATTTTGATAATCCAGTTCATCCACCATTTGCAGTTGGTGCTCCACCAACTTCATATCCTTTGAATTTCAATGTTACTAATGCTACTGAATGGGCTTCAATTTCATCTTCAATTGCAGCAACTGCTTCTACCCCTGTTCCTGAACCAACTTCCTCATCTTCCACTTCTATTGATTCTAAGAATACTCTTGCTCCAGGAAAGGGAAATATCAATTATCCACCATATGCAATCAATAATGCTCAAGGTGATCATGATCTTGCTACTCATGCTGTTTCTCCTAATGCTACTCATGTTGATGGAACTATTGAATATGATATTCACAATCTTTATGGGTTTACTCAAGAAAAAGCAATTTACAATGCTCTTCTTAGTATTGCACCTGAAAAACGTCCATTTATCATTGGTAGATCTACATTTGCTGGTGCTGGTCATTATGTAGGCCATTGGGGTGGTGATAACTCTGCTGATTATTATATGATGTATTTCTCAATTCCCCAAGCTTTCTCAATGGGTCTTTCTGGTGTTCCATTCTTTGGAGTCGATGTATGTGGATTCAATGGTAACACTGATATGGAATTATGTTCTAGATGGATGCAACTTGGTTCATTCTTCCCCTTCTACCGTAATCATAATGTTCTTGGAGCAATTTCCCAAGAACCGTATGTATGGGAACTGGTTACTGAAGCAACAAAAACCAGTATGAATGTTAGATATTCCCTTTTACCTTACTACTATACTTTATTACATGAATCTCATGTTAGTGGATTACCTATTTTAAGATCATTCAATTGGCAATTCCCATATGATAAACAATTAAGCGGTGTAGATAATCAATTCTTTGTTGGTGATGCATTAGTTGTTACTCCAGTATTGGAACCAGGAGTAGATAAAGTCAAGGGTGTATTCCCAGGTGATGGTGAAGTTTATTATGATTACTACACCAAGGAAAAACAAAATTTTAAGAATGACAAGAATGAAACTCTTGATGCTCCATTAGGTCATATTCCATTACATATTAGAGGTGGTTATGTTATTCCAACTCAAGAACCCGGTTATACTGTCCATGATTCAAGACAAAATCCATTTGGTTTATTAGTCGCTTTAGACAAAGATGGTAAGGCTTCAGGAAAGTTATACCTTGATGATGGAGAAAGTTTAAATGTTGATCTGAGCTTATATGTTGACTTTGTTGCTGGTAATGATCAATTATTGGTTAGTCTATTTGGTGATTACAAAGTTGAACAACCTTTGGCTAATATCACTATTTTGGGTGTTTCTAATAAACCTCATGGTGTTAAATTTGGTGATTCAAATGTTGAATTTAGTTATGAAAAAGGTACTGTTTATGTTACTAGTTTGGAAAAGTATACTCAACAAGGTGCATTTGCTAAAGAATTTACTGTTTCTTGGTAAATTCATCGTTTAAATATTTCTAGTTTATCCGTTTTTTCGTTGTTTTTTCGTTCTTTCGTTGTTTTCTGAATATAAAAGTTTTTGCATTAATAATTTGTAGTATTTCACAGCCAAAGCAAAAAAAAAAAATATCTGCAACCATTTTTTCCAAGATGAGCATCAACTAAACACAACATGTCGTTTTCATTTGGATTCACAAACGAAGGTCTAAGTGAAGATGAGCTAGATCAATCATCAACAAACACCTTAGTTTCACAACAACAACAACAAGTTCGTGTTCTAGATACACTCACCATACCTGTGGCAAACCTCCCACAACGACACACCGTTGAAAGTCTATGTTCAACTTTAATCAATGTCCGACTTACATTTGATAACTACACCACTCCGGGAGGTAATTTAATCTATCGTCGTGAGTTATTCGATGTAAAGCATCAAATCATGAGTGAGGACAACCCTGGTGTTAGTGATTTATTAATTGATGAACAAAGTGATCTTCAACGAAATGTATATGAAGGTGGATTTAAAAGTTGGGAATGTGCCTATGACGCTGTTGATAAATTGGCCAGCGATCAACTGTTGTCAATGTCTAGTGTTTTAGAGTATGGATGTGGAACTGCTTTACCTTCGTGTTTCATTCTCTTGCGAAAATTTATCAATGGTGATACTACAAACAAATTACGAATTACATTGAGTGATTTTAATTTTGATGTTCTTCGATTAGTTACTGTCCCTAATCTAATTATTAATTGGGCTTCAACTTTACCGATTGAGAAATTACATGCACTAACTACCAGTGAAGAAAACCCTGTATTCAACAATGATGAGGTCTTAATTACTCAGCAATTGTTAAATGAATTCGTAAAACAATTACAAGAGTTTAACATTGAACTTGATTTCATTTCAGGCTCTTGGGGTCGAGAATTCAACCATTTGATTACATCCCAGACAAATATAGATTTCATTGTTAGTTCAGAGACAATATATTCTCCTGATGTATTACCAATTGTTGCTGAATCAATTGTAGAAATTCTTGAAGGATCAAAAAGTAAAGATGCAAAATGTATGGTTGCTGCTAAGAATATTTATTTTGGTGTTGGTGGCTCAGTTATAGAATTTGTTAATTATTTTAACAAGATAAATAACAAGTTTACCGTGGAGGTGCAAGAGATTAATGATTCACAATTGAAGAGATCTTTAGTTATGATATCAAAAAACTAGTTTAATAGACTTCTAGTTAAGTATATAGTAAAAACTACTAGAACTGGATTAATATTATTATCAAGATGTCGTAGAAGTATTATTTTCAGAGATGATTGTAGGGGTTATTTCTAACGAGGGTATTTTTTTTTCAACTAAATCTTAGGTATGGCAACCTGCATTATTTTTTAACATAATGACCTGACAATCATTTTTCAACTGCATCACCAACTACGTAGATGATATTGATGATGCAAATGGAATGTCAATTATTTTACATATATAAATTACACAATTAACCCTTGATTTGGAGGTTTTCTCTTTTTTTTCTTCTTTTTTTGAAATCTAGATTGAAGATCTGAATCAAAATGTACACCCTCTTAATTCTCTGGATCTTGTTTGGAGTTGCAGTAGCCTCTCCAGGATTTATTAGTTTGGATATCGAACTGTATCATGGTTCAATATTAAATAAAAGAGACTCCCTATTTAGGGTTGCAAACCAAATATGACATGATGATGGTTGAACTTCAAGTTGGATCTAATAAGGACAAAATCTCAGTTGCAGCAGATACTGGTTCTAATTATTTATGGGTTGTAGGTTCCCAAGTTATGTGTTTACGTGACCCTAGTGAAATCGGTCATGGGAAGTTAAAAAATTGTAAATCTTTAGGTAGTTTTGACCCAGAGAAATCAACTGCATTTAACGAATCTCATAGAAAATTAAACATCGGATATTTTAGTGGGCAACAAGCATTGGGAACGTTTGGCAGTGATGTACTTAATATAGGTAATGCTACTGTTAAGGATTTCAACATTGGTGTTGCAAATATTACTTCTCTACCATTCGGTGTTTTGGGTCTTGGTTTCCCCACCAGCCCTTCAGGAAACGATAGTCTTTTCGAACAGTTGGAATATCAAGGAATAACTAATAGAAGTGGCTACTCGGTATTCTTAAATAAAGATGCTTCTAAAAAGGGGAATATTCTATTTGGTGCAGTTGATCATGCAAAGTATTATGATGATTTACAAACTGTTCCTATAGTATATAATGAAAAACAACCTCATATTCAAGTCAATGTTCTGGGGATAGATATTGATTTCAATAACGAAACTGTTTCAGGTTATGGTAAAGGCACTTTTATATTGGATACCGGTAGTGCTTCAGCTTCGTTACCATCCGAGTATATAGACTTGCTTCTGAACCAATTAAATGGAACTTACAATCAAATATGGGATGGAATTGTATTTGATGATTGTTCTAAGCTAGATAATTTACTGTTTAACGTGAAGTTTGATGGAAAGACTATTGTCGTTCCTGCAACTTCCTTAGTTCATAGCAAGAAAGATGGCAAGTGTGTTTTGCAAATGGCATTTAGCGATGAAGTATCAGTATTAGGTGCAGACTTTTTAAGAAGTATATACTTTGTGGTTGATATAGATGATAGAGAAGTTTCATTAGCAGAAGCAAGATACTCTACAAATTAAGATATTGAAGTGTTTCCACCACCAGAAGTGAATAGAACTCTTGCTTCTCGAGGTAGATCTCAAGAAGAAGAAAAAGTTTCATCAGCCAATTCTATTTCTTGTATTGATGCTTTAATTTGTTTAGTAGGCTTGTTATCTTGGATTCTTTAGATGTGGAGTATACTAAAAATCGAACGATTATTGTTCACGTGACACTCTTGGTTATTCATACTATTATGCACAAGTATTGGTTATCTTTTTACAATTATAAAGTATATAGAGTATAAATGTGAATGTCAGAATATATCTAAAAGCCATTTTAAGGGAATTGTAAGGTTCTTCTTGTGTATTAATTACAAAGCTCTTTTAGAGAGATGTTGCATTTATTCAACCTTGTGAATTGCGCGACAATTTCAAGACAACATTCAAAGGCCGAACTGTATTTATAGACAAGTGTCATGTTCAACCTATCCTCTAACTATTGCTTGTAATATACTCTTCCAATGTCAATCGATTGTTACAAATAATAAAGTAACTTTTCTATTAACATCATCTCAGCTCACATCTTACTATCATGTAATTGATTACTTGCTAATTATACACTACAATAAAATTTTTTGTACAACACAAGTCGTGCGCCAACCATCAAGTGAAATATCCAATCAAAATTTTCACTAATAAGAAACAGACAAAAAAAACAACTTGTAAACTCCCTTTTTAAAAAAAAACTAACAGATATCTGACAATCCTTTTTTTTATATATTACAACATAGATTGAAATAAACAAACCAAGATGCTTTCCAGATCATTACAAAGAACTGCTGTTAGACTCAATAGCACTGTTGCAAAGTCTGCCCCTCGTCCTTTATCCAATGCTTATGTTGCCAAATTAGAAGAAAGATGGACTCATTTAGCTCAACAAGACCAACAAGCATTAATACAAGAATTAAAAGCTAGAATGGAATTGCCATGGAATGAATTAACTTCTGCTGAAAAGAAAGCTGCTTATTATATTTCCTTCGGTGCATGGGGTCCAAGAAGACCATTATATAATCCTGGTGATAAATCTAAGATTTTCTGGACTGTTACTGGTACTGTTGCTGCTTCAATTGTGTTATTTTTCGGATTAAAGACATTAGCTGCTCCACCTCCATTAACACATACTAGAGAATGGCAAGAAGCTTCTGATGAATACTTGAAATCAAAGAATGCCAATCCTTTCACTGGTTATTCTCAAATTCAATAAGTTTGTGGAATGTATACTATTACAACTTAAAAAACACCAACAACAACAACACTACAGCATGAACTATTTCATTTAAACACAACATTACAGTTCTTGAACTTTCATCCAATATTGTCACACTCTTTTTTTTCTGTTTTATACTTTGTTCTAGGTAAAATCTGGAAGGAAGTTCTTTTTATGCATGCTTTAGGGTTTGCATTTTTATATTAGCCAAACATATGATTCTAGTTTTTCTTTATATGTGCTTATAATCTAATAAATTAAGAGAAATATAAGATTGTAGAGGAATAGACAAAGTTATATGCGAGATACGAGATACATGAAAGTTTCAATTTAAATAAAATGTTTTAAAAAATGCAACTTATATAAAAAAAACATACATCTCCTAACGGTATGGAGCATCAGCATCAATACAATATTGTATTTCTTGTTCCCATTTATCACCATTATCTAACAATTTTTCTTTATTATATAATAATTCTTCCCTTGTAGCAGTTGAATATTCAACATTTGGAGTTTCAACAATAGCATCAACAGGACAAGATTCTTGACAATAACCACAATAAATACATTTAGTCATATCAATATCATATTTATAAGTTCTTCTACTTCCATCGATTCTTTCTTCGGCTTCAATGGTAATTGCTTGAGCAGGACAAATAGCTTCACATAATTTACATGCAATACAACGTTCTTCACCACTTGGATATCTTCTTAATGCATGTTCACCTCTAAATCTTGGAGAAATTGGACCTTTTTCAAAAGGATAATAAATAGTATATGGAGAACGGAAATACATTTCTAAACAAACGTACATCCCTCTAGCAATTTCACTTAAAAAGAAAAATTTTGTAGCTTTAGATAAAGCACCTTCACCTGATTCTTCCCAAGTTTTAGGGCGTTGTTGTCTAAAATCTTTAGGCCAAGCAGCTTGTGTTGAACCACCAGTGGTAAGATATTCAGTACGTTCTGGAGCTAATGCTGGAGCCATGATTCTAGTACTAGTAGAAAGTAATCTTGGTGTCATATTCATCACCATAGATTGGCGTGTTATAATCAGTCTCAACATTGTGTTTCTATATATGTTTATTGCTATGCAATTATGAGGTTGTTGGTTATATTTATACACCTGGTTTAAACGTTGTCCAAGGCCCTCTTTGATGATTGGTTTTTTTTTATTTTTTTTTCAATAGTTAATTTCTTACGCTTTTAGTGTAAGCAAAAAAATCAACTTGTAATTGGATAGAAAATTATGTCAGTACTGCATACAAGGAGGATGATTGCAAAATTACATTTTAAACTAATAAGAAGTGAATTGGATAACAACTCTCATTGTTGGTTTTATAGATATGCAACGGTTATACAACTATCTAGCTCCATTATATCTCTTGTGTTTTATCTGATTCTGGTTCTTCTATAATTTCCTCTGACCATTTAGTCGTTTTCCAACAGGAATAGTAATCAAATTCAGAGGATACAATACATTTCTTTCAACCCTGAGAATCAAATGTAAACAACCGGGCAATCTCATATCGGAATTCTCCGCATACTCGGTATATAATTCAAAAATCTGTTTAATAAGAAGTTCTTGAAAAGTTTTCCATTTTGAAAGTTGAAATTGTTTGATTAAGGCACCATCACAAGTACTTTGGAATTCTATTATAAAATCTAAGGAAGAATCATTCTATAGTTTATTCTTGACTTTTTTTAATTATTTACTTAAGTTCATATTGTAAAGTAGTAGTAAACAGTAGTTAATACTTTTGAATTCTTCGCAAGAGCATTTTCTATTGATTCATGAATTTATACATCTTTATATCTAATTAATCTCCAAATTTCAGACAATTTCAGATCCTTACTTACATTATTACTATATAACCAACTTTGTATCCCATTTTCCTCGAGAATTCCTATAATTTGTTCATAAAATCTTTTAACACCAAATGTTTTAATAAAAGCCGATTTCCCAATCATAAACCCTTAACATATCCGTTTATTAAATCATATTCACAATAATGTTCTAAAACTTGTTCAAATATATCAAGTCTTTCGAAAAGGAATTTGAATCTTCTCCGATATTGAATCAAACTGTGTTTATCGTCATTGGTTATTATAGCAAGTTGTCCAAGACATTGAAGAAGTATCATGGAAATATGGATATCTCCTTGTTGTAGCAATAATGTTTTATTCACTAATAGAATGTTTATGGAGTCTATATTATGAAATAATTTAGATTTGGAGGAGATTAATAAGTGGGAATTATTTAGATATGATTGTTCAAAAACTGTATTTGAATAAAGTATTTTTCATGATCAGAACAACATTTGGTTCAGTTTTGACAACAATGGTAGTTTCCATGTCAATTTGAGATATTATCTTTAGCAAAAACAAAACTAACTTCCTAGAGTATTTGAAATCTTGATCTTTTGAACTATGGTTATGAATTCTTCACTTGTAAATATGTGGCTTATATACAGGAACTACAATTACTTTGCAATGTCGTTAAATAGTTTAGTTAAGTTTAGGATATTGTCTTAACAGAGTTGGTTCAAGTAGCTATAAATTAAAATTAGGGTTTTACTATAATAGGACAATGTCCATTCCAGGTTTTGTGAATAATCTGAACTTTTTTTTTTGCAACAAAACTAGCAATGTAAACTTCGATGTACTAGCCTACACAATGATCAAATATACGTCTATTAAATTACTCTATTAAAAAATTACCATTTTGCTCCAAATAAAGCTACATTTGGATCTTGAATTTTGTCAACTTGACTAAACTGAATTTGAAACACTCGTTCATGACTCATCAAACTTGAGTCCACAAATTTATTACTCCAATCAATAAATTCATTCATATTTGAACTAATATTACACATTGATATACTATTATATTTGGATAAAGCTTGTATGATCCATTCCTTTTCCAATATTCCTTCACTAGGTGATATTTGACCACCTCCATTTATACAACCACTCGGACACGCCATTATTTCTACATAATCACATTTTGAAGGATCAACATCTTCTGTTTTTGGTGTTCCTGGCGTGGTTCTTACACGTCTTCTGGCAATAACTGGTTTGGGTTTTGTTGAAGATCCTGGTTTTAATTTCCTTACTAAATTCTGAATATTTTTAAATCCGTTTATAATCGCCGCTGAGGCGATTTGAGTATCATTATACAATAATCTTAATTCATAAATATCGGAATTTCTTCCTTGAATAGTTTTCATTTCAAAGTTTTCCCGAGTATAGTTTTCATTATTGATTAAATGATGTTGGTATAATTGGAGATATGTATATGCATATCCTCCACTAGCTGATCCTTGATTGTTTGACCAGGAATACTCGACAAATGGCCAATTCTTGGGAGAATTCAATCTATAAGTTCCATGAATATCCGGATAAACATATCCTTTGGGGATTAAATTATATCCCAATTCATCTACAAGAGCAACAATTTCTCTAGGAGTAAGTACACAATCTACATCTAGTGTACCATCAATTTCTGGTCTTGCACTTTCTAATTTCTTATCGAAACAAGGCATAATTGTTAAATGATATATCCTATCCCTAGATATATTCAATTCAGATGAAGTCAAATTCTTTAATATACATCCTGTGATTTGTTGTGGGGATTTAACATTTGATAATCTTGGTATAATATATGGATGTGTTTTCTCGGCATATAATACCCATCCAGGACAAATTGAAGATAATACTGGACCTTGGAAATTCTCTTGTTTACGATGAATCATTGAATTTGATTCTGTAATTAATGAAAGTTCACGTCCTAATGATGTCCCTACTATATAAATAAATCCCATTTTTTTTAATAAGTTAATTAATAGTTGATCTATTTGTATGACATCAAGATTATAAGCTAATGCAAGAGATGCTCTAGCTTGATGTGAAACACTAGCCACAAATATTTTATCAGTATCTAAAGCTTTAAGTAGTTCCTTATGTGAATGTTGGGTCACAAGGACTTCTTCGGCTGATGTGATACATCCTGAACAAGCAAGACAATCAGCAAGAGAAATTTGTGCTGGAGATAATTTTGGATTATCTATTTCAACTTCGACTTCATTGGTGGTATTTTGGGGCAGCTGTTCTTTGATTGGTTTTATACATGCAACACCACGAGATATAAAATCGTTAAGATCATCTGCTGATAGAAGAGCACTCATTTTTGGTGGGTGATGATGAGAAGAGAAGTTAAGTTTGCTGCTGAGTAATAGAGTTTTTTTTTTTGGTTTGATTTTGTGGTTATATTACGTGAAGAGAATTGCCACTACAAAATTAACCTGTTAACTATTACTAGGTAGATTCTAATAGATCATAGTAGCAGGTCGTGTCTTACACATGAAATATATTACTGTCAAATTGTAGATTAATATACACAAACTATTTTAGCTAACTAGACCCTTCATCCATATCCCCCAATTCAAAATCTTCTATTGATTCATATTTAGTAGTATTGCCAATTTCTCCATCCTCATCATATCCAACTAATTTTAAATATCCCCATAATAATCCTTGAAACCATAAAACTATTAAAAATGCTGCTGAACTAATCACTAAAATATATGCAGAATGATCACTACCTAAATCATGAACCAATTGTAATTGTTCTTCTGTAGCGCCCATAAATAAAATACCACTTAAACATAAACAAAAACAAGGTAAATATTGAAATTGTAATATCTTACCTGTAGTCGAGCATGCCTTATCTTTTAATATCATCAGAATTTCTATAATTCTTGTAACACCTGCGCTCATTAATGCAATACCAAACACTGAATGAACTTTAGTCAGGATTTCTAAATGCTGAGAATGAGCTGACATAGAATATCCTGTAAATATAAGTAATAAAGCAGGTATGAATGAACGATTATTATTTCTTGATAAAAACATTCCTAATAATCCACCAGCCCACCATATAATCCCCATTGAAGTATGTTGATAATCTCCCATTGACCAATCTTCTCTACCCCATCTATGTTCTGTGAAGGTATTGACTATCCCCCAAACCATCATAACTGTTGAATCATAAAATTCTTGTGATTGTTTAGGAGAGTCAGGACACATTAATTGATGTTTACGAATCCAGGGGATAACTAATACTAATGAAAGGATGAATGAATAACCAATAAATGCAGATCCCATAATTCCATGAGCTATACATTGACCAGTGTGTTTCCCGTAACAAAATCCAAAAAGTGCTACTGGAGCCATGCATACTCGAACCCAACCAGTTAACACGACAATCACAGAAAGTGATTTGTATACTTTTGTCATTTTACCATACTCACTATTATTATTGGAATATTTTGGATAAAATTTATTAATTATTAAATTTGATCCATTGATAAAACTACCAATAAATACAGTTAATCCTAACACCACACTTAAAAACCAACTTGTTCCCTTTGAAGTTCTATTTTCATGATTATCACTATCAGGAAAATCCAAAAATAAAGTTTCAAAAATAGAATAACTAGCAGCAATAATATGAAATAATAATGACGAAGATAATTTATTAGCAAATGCAAATATCGTGGATATCGATGGTAGAATAAGTAAAAAGAATAAAGTTACAATCCAATGATAAGTCTTTGAGCCAGGGTTTATTGGATGGAATTCAACTCTAGGAGAATCCAGATCCATTTCCATAGCATGACAAAGGGAAATTATTGCGAAAAGTAAAAGGTTCATGGTGGCGGTGGTGGTGGTGGTTCTTGGCCCTGGGTCAATCGGTACCAACGTTTTGGAGGTTTTTTTTCTCTCGGCCAAAGATCTGGCAAGCTCCGGCACGGACCACAAGTAGTGGAAGTAACAAGTAAGAAGAACCGAAAATACGCTTATGTAAGGTTTAGAGGATACATAGACAAGAATAGAAAGAGAATATATTGTGAATTCTTAAACGATATGTATCAACGCGTAAATAAACTACAAACTAAAAATAAACTAAAATGACTCTCAAATAAAGACCTTGGCATAACAAAATAGTCATCCAATTATAATCATTTGTTTCTTGTATTATCTGATTATATACTACATCATTAGATAGTCTTCTTAACCATCTCATGTTTAACAGTAGTATATCATTGACGTAAATAAATGGATTGTCGCAAATAAATGAATTGTCGCAAGAAAAATTCTGTTTTTTTTTTTCTTTCTTAAAAAGTCGCGACATCAATAATTTATTTCTTGTTTGGGAAAGCAAAAATAGAATTTTGAAACTTTAACCAACACACACTTGACACCTTGGCAAGAACCACACACACTTTACTTGTTTAGATAGACATACTACATATGGTCCCATGTTACCGTTTGATATATTAATCCTTATTTTGGGATCTTTCATCTCATTTACATTTCAATATGAATTACCTAAAAGAGATTACGACACTCATAATTATTTCCTTGTTGAATTAAATACAACCCAATCTCAAAAACCTTTAGTTGATTTTATTGAAAAATATAAACTGCATTATACATTTGATCATCAATTACCTTTAGATAATTATTATGTCTTCAAAATCAACAAAACTCATCCCCATAATTCCTTTTTAGGTAATTTCAATTCTGATAATTCTCAACCTAGTTTAACCAAACGAGATGGATTTGAAGATATATATGAAGATTTAACAAGCAATGTAAATTCGATTCATTTGTTACCTCCAAAAGTATTATCTAAAAGATTACCTGTTCCTATAGACAATAGAGATATACCAGTTGATCAACCAACTCCACCTGAATCAGTTAAACAAAAACTTGCAGAAATCGCTGAAAAACTTGATATTAAAGATCCAATATTCAATGAACAATGGCATTTACTCAACACAGTACATCCAGGACATGATGTAAATGTCATTGATTTGTGGCTTGAAGGACAATTTGGTGAAGGGATAGTTACAGCAATTGTAGATGATGGATTAGATGCCAATAGTGAAGATTTACGTGATAATTTCAATGCTAAGGGGTCATGGGATTTTAATGATAATGGTGCGTTACCATTACCTCGACTTTACGATGATTATCATGGTACTAGATGTGCTGGAGAAATTGCTGCTGTCAAAAATGATGTTTGTGGAATTGGAGTTGCTTATAAATCTCAAGTTAGTGGAATTAGAATATTATCGGGAGCAATCACAAGTGCTGATGAAGCAGCGGCATTGGTGTATGGATTAGATGTTAATGATATTTATTCTTGTTCTTGGGGTCCTACAGACAATGGGAAAACTCTTGCTGAACCAGATTTAATTGTAAAAGAAGCCATGGTTAAAGGTATTTCTGATGGAAGAAAATCCAAAGGAGCAGTATATGTATTTGCCCTGGGAAATGGAGGTAGATTTCAAGATTCTTGTAATTTTGATGGATATACCAATTCAATATATTCCATTACTGTAGGGGCTATAGATTATCAAGGATTGCATCCATCATATGCTGAAGCATGTTCTGCTGTTATGGTGGTGACATATTCGTCAGGATCAGGTGAACATATTCATACTACTGATATTAAAAAGAGATGTTCTAATACTCATGGTGGAACATCTGCTGCAGCACCTTTGGCCAGTGGGATATATTCCTTGGTGTTATCAGCCAACCCAGAATTAACTTGGCGTGATGTTCAATATATCAGTGTTTTAAGTGCAGTTCCTGTGAATGAAGATGATGGAAATTATCAGACTACTGCGTTGGGTAGAAGATATTCTCATAAATATGGATATGGGAAATTAGATGCCACTAAAATGGTTAAATTTGCTAAAACTTGGCAAAATGTTAAACCTCAAGCATGGTATTATACTGATATAATCACAGTCAAGAAATCCACTAATGATAACACAATAATTGAATCAAGTGTTACGATCACTGAATCAGATTTAAAGATAATGAATGTGGCTAGAGTAGAACATGTTACTGTTAAAGTAAATATTGAATCTAGTTATCGTGGTAAAGTAGGTATGAGACTTATATCACCTCTGGGGGTTATAAGTAATTTAGCTACATTTAGAGATCTGGATTCAGCAGGAACAGGATTTCCAGATTGGACATTTATGTCGGTGGCCCATTGGGGGGAAAGTGGTGTTGGGGAATGGAAAGTTAGAGTTTTTGGTTCAGGTTATGTTAGTATAACTTTAGTTGATTGGCAATTGAGAATTTTTGGGGAGAGTATTGATGCTGGTAAAGCTGAAAGATTTAATTTAAAGACTGATTATTCTGCAGTAAGAAAATCATTACAGGAATCAGCTGCTACTACAACAACATCAACTACATCCACTACATCCACTACAAGTTCTAGCATTTCTGAAATTTCTTCTAATTCTTCTTCTAGCACTTCTGAAACCTCTATAGAACCATCTACTGAAGCACCAAGCACAACCAGTGAAACTTCCTCCCCTACAACTGAAGAAGCTGAACCAACAGATGAAGGAGATAAAACTCGAGTAGGTTCTGATCATACGGGACAATATTTTATGGCATTGGCCATAGTTGGATTCATAATAATTATTTTATTTATGAGATTCCATCGTACGCCTGGCTCATCACGTCGTAGACCTCGACCAAGAGAAGATTATGAATTTGATATTATCCCCGGTGAAGATTATTCCGATAGTGAGGCTGACGATTCCATGGAATTAACAGGATATAGAGGAGATTATGATTATGATGAAGATGCTGAAGAATTAACTGGAGATCAAGCCACAAGAGATGTACTTTTTGAACAATTTAATGCGGAAAGTTTACCTAATTATGAAGATGGAATGTTTGAAATTGGTGATGAGGATGAAGAAAACGAAAGTAGTAAGATCAAAAATGATAAAGAAGATGAAGAAGATACAAGATTGATAGGTTCTAAATAGACGCGTACTTTATAAATATCGAGTAATAAACAGTAAATCTTTTGCAACATATAAAATGTCGTTGAAAATGTCGCAGGTGGGGGAGAGAAAGTGGGGTGGAGGAATAGAAGAAAAAAAAAATTCTTAGATAAATTCCCGTTATCGGACCAATGGTCAATTTGGAGACTGTGAGATGAGTTAACTGTCAGCATCAACAGAAGTTTTCCATATAAAATAGTTCGGTTAATAGGATCATCTAGCGGGGATTGTTTATGATTTTTTTAAGCGATTCCCGGGGATGATGTTCTTTAGTCAAGATGAGTCAGAATACCTTAACATGTGCTAATGAATAATCTAGCTTTGAACTATTGCAACTTTGTTACTGTTTTTTTAGTATAGTTTTTAATTTTTAATTTGTGATTTGTAATATTTCACGTGATATGATGTTGATGGGATTACCATTCAACTCTAACAATATACAAGGATATACGTTTCAAGGTTATATATATATATAGTATGTCTGGTTAAGTAGTTACTATATTATCTAGGAATTACTAATAGTTGACATATACCCCTGGATAGTAATATTTTCTTTTGTCATTAGTAATGAATTACAGAGACTCAAATGGACCCCTCCTTGCCGCGGTGCATGAACCGAAAAAAAAAAACTCAGTCCAAGAGACTTCCTCGCCCTCATTTTTTTTTTCCGTCAGCACAGGGAAATAGTGAACAAAGAGTTTTTTCGATAAGAGAGGGAAGGTGAATCCAAAAGAGATGTTGAACGTTGAGAAAAATTACAACTGTGTCACATAAATAACACATAAATAACACATAAATAACACATAATTAACAGTGGAACTATAATAGAATTGTTGTAAAATACAGCAATTGCTTGTCGTGTAAGATTTAAAATGTACACCCTATGTACCCCTCGTATCTGTTTTTTGTTCTACAGAAGTGTCATTCGCACCCACAACTCTAAATGTTAAAAATTGTTTATACATTTGATATAAGTTTGATAAGCTAACTTTAATAGAACAATTTGGTACCTAAATTCTCTCTTATACCTGTCTGATTACAAATTTCCTTCACAAAAAGTCGGGAAACGGGAGACATGGGAAAAATCCCCCCCAAAAAAAAAGAATCTGAAAAAATTAAATTCACCACAATAGTAAAAAAAAAATTAAAAATTAATAAAGGATTATAAATAAACCCTAATTTTTCATCAAAACTAAAATTTTCAAAATTTCCCATTTTCTTTTCTTTCTACTCTTTGTTGTTTCGTTATTATATAGAATCAGCTGAATCTATCGACTAGCAATTGAGTTCATATCGTTCGTCCTTGCTTAATAATTACATTCCATTCTAGTCAATACTTTTTTTTAACTCTTTTCTCGCCACCTTGGAAAAGTCATAACTCAAATTTTAATATGTCATATCGTGCATTTGGAGAATATACCACCATTGTCGTTTTTGGTGCTTCTGGTGATTTAGCCAAGAAAAAGACTTTTCCAGCTCTCTTTGGATTATTTAGAGAAGGTCAATTACCTAAAACTGTCCAAATTATTGGATTTGCTAGATCAAAATTAGAAGATGCAGATTTTAAAGAAAGAATATCCAAAAATTTTAAAGGAGCGACTAATGAAACTAAAGAAGAATTTTTAAAATTATGTTCATATATTAGTGATCCTTACGATACTGATGAAGGTTATATTAAATTAAGAAATGCATGTGAAGAATATGAAACTAAAAATGGTGTTTCTTCAAATCCTCACAGATTATTTTATTTGGCTTTACCACCTTCAGTTTTCACTGTTGTTTGTAAACAATTAAAGAAAAATGTTTATGCAGGCGAAACAAGAATTATTGTTGAAAAACCATTTGGTCATGATTTAGAAAGTGCCAGAGCTTTACAAAAAGATTTAGCTCCATTATTTACTGAGGAAGAATTATATAGAATTGATCATTATTTAGGTAAAGAAATGGTCAAGAATTTACTTGTATTAAGATTTGGTAATACTATGTTTAGTGGAATTTGGAACAAATCAAATATTGCCTCAATTCAAATTTCATTTAAAGAAGCTTTTGGTACTGAAGGTAGAGGAGGATATTTCGATTCAATTGGTATTGTAAGAGATGTTATGCAAAATCATTTATTACAAGTTTTAACTTTGTTAACTATGGATAGACCAGTTTCATTTGATCCTGAAGCTGTTCGTGATGAAAAAGTTAAGATTCTAAAAGCAATTGAACCAATTGATACTCAAGATTTATTATTAGGTCAATATACTAAATCCGAAGATGGATCTAAACCAGGTTATTTAGATGATGAAACAGTTAAACCTGATTCTAAATGTGTCACATATGCTGCATTGGCATTATCTATCAGTAATGAACGTTGGGATGGAGTTCCAATTATCTTGAGAGCAGGTAAAGCTCTTGATGAATCTAAAGTTGAAATTAGAATTCAATTTAAACCAGTTGCAAAAGGTATGTTTAAAGAAATTCAACGTAATGAATTAGTTATAAGAATTCAACCAAGTGAAGCAATCTATTTAAAAATTAATTCTAAAATCCCTGGTATTTCGACAGAAACATCATTAACTGAATTAGATTTAACTTATTCTGTAAGATATTCAAAGGATTTCTGGATTCCTGAAGCTTATGAAGCATTAATTAGAGATTGTTATTTAGGAAATCATTCAAATTTCGTAAGAGATGATGAATTGGATGAATCCTGGAAACTTTTCACTCCATTATTACAACATATTGAATCTAAAGATAATCAAATTCCGTTAATTAAGTATCCTTATGGTTCAAAAGGACCTGATGAATTAAGACCTTATTTAGAAAAACATGATTATGTATTTGATGAACCAGGAACTTATCAATGGCCTTTAACTTCTCCTTCTATTAAGGGAAAGATTTAAAATTAAATAGTTTTATTGATGAAATAGATAATGATTTTGTTGCTGACTTGTAGTCTGTAATATGAGGTATTTTTGGAGGGGGACTTACTATGTAATTTCGGAATGTTGTCCCAACCACGGACTAATGTTATATGAAGAGCGCTTTCTGTATAGAACTCCATCTAAGACACCGTGCAGTCTGTGCAGTCTTATACAGCGTACAGTCTTACACACTTCTACAGTTACATCACAATCACAATCGAGTCCTACTTTATACAGGAATCAACTCACCATTTCAATGTTATTTATTCCTCATGACAACTGGAGTATACAAAGAATTGATTTAGAATTCTGGTTTAATCAGACATCCATGGAAGGTCTATTCAGCGGTCACCGACATACATTTAGATGGGTTCTAGTCGTATGCTACCGAGGAAACTGCGAATGTTAATGGTAAATTTTCATCACCTTAAACCAAAAGTCCAAACCAAATTCCCACTTCAGACTGAAATAAATCAACATCAAAATCATGAGAATCACAAAATGTCAAAAACCTTAACCATTTTGCGATTACCATTCCTTTATGTTTTCATACAAAGGACAAATACATAATATTATGAATCAGAATTGTTAAAATACTGGCAAGTATAAGTCCAAAACATATATCCACACGCGGAAAACGTGCTTAAATTGATATAAGGGACGATTTTCAACCCTGTCGATCATAGTCGAATCAGACTGGGAAAGAAGTAGACTTAATTTCATCATATTCAAAATATATATATGTAATGTATCCTTTTTTTTTGTATGAAAATAGAACCAAAGGAGAGTAGTTATTTGAATTCATCAAGTGGAGCAACGTCCATTGGATAAATACAATTAAATTCTCTCTGAGTCCTAGTGTGTTGTTATGTTGTGTTGGTTATTTAAAGAAAAGAAGATGATGGAAATTCTGTTAGAAAAATTTTTTCTCCTGGATCTTTTTATACAATTTTAAAATTTCTTGGGATGAGTGTTACCCGGAGACTAAGACTAACATTCCCATAGTTAAGCAAACCCTAAACTACTAGGCTCACTTTTATGTACAGTTAACACCCAAAGAGTGATAGAAGATATCGTGATCTCTATAGCAAATTTTCAGGCGTCAAATACTATGCTCTTCTTCTTCCTCTTCCTCTTCCTCTTCTTCTTACATTACAATATTACCCTTTATTCAACTCTATATAAAATTTTACTTAACTCTAAACCCAATACCCAAACCTAATTTGGCCTTCTCAGTTTACCATTATAACCACCATGTTTAACTAATTTACGTTCACCTCCAGGTCCACGTCTAAATGAAGGAGGTGCTGTAGGTACTACAGAATATTTCCTTTCTCTAAATACTACACCAACTTCTTTAACATTCTTTTGATGATCAGGTTCTGATTTTACAAACCAATCTAAATTTTCATCATATTCATACATGGTATAATCAGTCCCATAAGGCCTCAGTTCAAGACAATATAAAGTATGTAATGGAACATCTAATTCCCCAATTGCTGATTTATCTAAATTTAAGAAATAAGCTAATAAAATTCGTAATACAACTCGATGAGATACAATTAATAAGTGATCTGTAGTTCGTTCAATTTCAGTAATTAAAGGTCTTAATCGAGTTAACACATCCAAATAAGATTCTCCACCAACTCCAGGATATCTATAACTCAATTTATCCTTTAATCTAGCTTCAAATTCGCGAGGATGTTTATGTTGAATCTCATCATATGTCATTCCTTCAAATTTACCTCCACCTAATTCATTCAACATTCTCATTTGTTTAACCAGATACAATTGTTCATTAAAATATTGCCCTGTTTCAATAGCACGTAAAAGCATTGATGTCCATACACAGAAATTTGGTTCTGTAGGAATACTATCTAATGTGGCAACATCCTCTTCATTAAAAATCATGGAGTTATATTTCGATTCTAATCTTGAAGAAAATCTTTCCAATTGCTGTTTTCTAAATTCTGCTCGTTTAATATTCATAAATTTAGCTAATGTTCTAGCAAATCTATCACCACGTTTAGTTAAATGTGAATCTCCACCAATACGACCAGTTAAATTATCCTTAGATTCTCCATGTCGAGTAATCCAAATTTGACGTTCACAAAGATTAAAATTCAATAAGAAATATACTGTTTGTGAAGATAAAAATCCTTGAATATTATAACTGACAATTTTCTTCCCAACATCAATAATTTTAACATATTGAAAACCAGGAATTTTTTCTTCAACCTCATCAATAGTTTCATATGCCTTCTCATAATTATGTAATCTACCAATAAAATCATTAAGTGCAACTTCAGGATCCATATTTTTATAATCAGGACCACTTAATTTTAATCTAATATTAGATTCAATAATATTTGGATCATTACATATACTTTCAAGATACAATACTTTTAATTCACCATTTGATCGTTCTTGAATACGTTTAAATACACGTCTTCTTCGAGATTTCGTGGAATTCGTGGCATCAAAAATCCCCACTGATCCAGTACCATTAATTACATAATCTAATAATTGATCAAGAGTATCCATAGCCCATTTTTCACGAAGTTCAGTATTGGCTTTATTTTCTGGAGAGAAGAATGCCGCATCATGTTCACCTGCTGGATGTTCTTCTTCTTGTTCTTCCTCTTCTTGCTTTTGTTTTGGTGATTGCAGAATTGGAGTATGACTATCAGGAAGTGGATTCTTTTCAGGTCCAGCATTATGTTTATCCTTACGTCTAGTATTACCCACATTAAAAACACGACAATCATGTTGTAACCAATTTAAATATCTTGTTAATTTATTGGTGATGTAAGATTTACCTCTTGCGGGTAATCCAACCATAACAATAACTAATTTTGAACCAACATCCATTTGGGCAATTTTCCCATCAGGTGAAGTTTTTGAAGAAGTTTGGCCTGGAATATTTAATGTATATGTTTTTCTTGCTGAAGGTGGTGGTTTTGTCATTAATAAAGATTTTAATTGTTCAAGTGAAGGTGTTTTTTCAAATTGTTCCTTCATTTCATCAGAAACATCTTTTAATAAAGAATCTTTAATTTCTTGTTTCATTTGAATTGTAGGAGTAGAGGGTGATGGAGTAGCTGTTGGAGTAGCCAGTAATCTTGTATTTGTAATTTTAAATTCTGGGGGTGTAATAATAGCACCAGAAGAAGCAAGAGAAGTAGCAGCACCTTCTACAGCTTCAGCATTGGATTTACTTAATTTCTTTTCTTCATGATTACTTTTAGCTTCAGTTAAATCAGCAAGATTTAAATGAGAAATATTTCTTGTTTTCCTTAAAGGTGGAGCACTTGCTTCAACATTTTCTTCATCTTCTTCTTGAATAACCGAATGCTCAATAACTCCATCATCTTCTTCACTAGATTGTTCTCTGGTTACTGGTGATGTCATGGAAGATACAATGGGAGTATCAGTTAAGGGACGTTTATTAAATTCTGGTAAAAGTGAACTCACAGAACTTGTAGAATCACAAGTTTCTAATAACTGAGAATCTAAAGATTTTGTCATAGCTAATCTTTCACCTCCATAACTAGCAAATTTCCTTAAGGCATTACCTGATTTACTTTTATTTGAACCTCTTAAATTTGAATTTGATGCATTATTTGAAATAGTTGGTGATATACTTAATGGTGATGGAGTTACACTCATGGTAAATTGAACATTTCTCGAATTAGCAGGGTGTGAGGAAGTTGATAACGTGGCTTGCTGTTGTTTAACTTGGGGATTCTCAGTTTTAATAGTATATTCATCTTCATACTCTTCATCGTTATCACTGGAATTTGCTGAAGAACTACCACTTGAAGAAGTAAACACTTGAGAAGAATTCATAGAATGGAAATCTGAAAAGGAAACTTTCTTAGAAGCAGCACGACTATGGCTTAATACACCATTACTTATTGATTTAGATTGATTACGCGTACGACGAGGTGTAACATTTCCTGATGGTGTTTGTGTTGGATCTTGTATTGGAGATTCCATAGGTGAAGTGGCAATATTAAAGTTGGAAGCAATTAATTTACGTATACTTTCACTTGTAGGTTGATTACTATGAGTATGACGATGTGAATGTTCAGTTGAAGGTGTTGAAAGTGGTGACGGTGAAGAAGAGACATCGGTAGACGATCCGTTATGAGAAGATGTATTCGTTGTTGTTGTTGAATCTAGTTGCGTCTGGTGCACCGCAGCTGTATTTGATATTGATGATGACATGATAAAGTGTATAAAACAATCAATCTATAGATATATTACTTTTGTTAAAAAGAAAAAGTGTGTTAAAAAGGGAAAACTGAAAACTTTTGCTGTTGTCTAAATTTTTTTTTAAAGTATTTTTGCCATACATTTTTTACAAAAAAAAAAAGAAAAAAAACACTTCCTGCATTTAAATCGCTTCGGAGTTTTTCCTTCCTTGATAAATAAGATTTTGTGATAACAGAATTTCATTGTGTTCCCTTTGTCTTTCGGGACGGAGTAGCGGAATCCTCATGCAACATACGTTTGGCAAATGATTCACAGGTTAAAAACAAAAGATAAGATTGGGAGTAGCATGAAGGATAAGTTTTGGTGTATGTAAATAATTTGACATGTATTTGTAGTTATATCACCTTTTTTGAGTGATAATTTAATTACTAATTCTACTCTTTTTTTTCTTTTTTTACATTGGAAACGTATACGGTGTCATGATCGTCATATCTAATAGGTAGTATTTACCACATGTGCCAAGAATGGTGGCAGTGAGAGCGGAATACGTGGAGGGAGAGAGGGGTCATGAAAGAGGGGAGATCCAAATTGAAAGACCAAGCATAAAGAGGGGACTACAACATATAACGCCGATCGCCTATAGTTAAGAAAAAAAAAGAAAAAGCCACAACCACGACCACATGTATTGAAACATTGACAGAGAGAGAGAAAAAAAAATAATTTGGAGGAGGGGGAAGAGGGGGTAAATTACAAGTGAACTGAACCAATAACTAGTTTTTTTTTGTTATCGTGTACTTTAACTTTTTCTCGTAATGTATAGTTTTACACAGATACTATAAGGGGATATTTGTTGATTAAGAAAATAATTACATGTTAAAGAATAAAAGAATTAACTTTTGATCTTCGTATCAAACACCACATATAAAGTAAACCATCTAACCGGGCGAGGGGTATTAACAAGAGACAAAGTGAAAAATTATTAGTCATATCTTTTAGATTCTCCGGGTAAAATTAAACATTTGTATTTCAATGGGGAGATTTTAATTCCTCATGGTTTTTCGTGGTTTTTCGTGGTTTCTCATGTTTCTCTCATGGTTTCTCATAGTTTCTCCTACTTTCTTTCTTCAAGATTTTTTGATTTTCAAATTGTTATTGAATATTTCTGGTAAACTTCCATATTCCGATAAGTTCCGCATGGTTCCTAATCCTTTAAATGTTATTTCTAAATAACACTTCCAAAGTTAGTTCCTGGGAACTTCATTTATTGGAAACAATAGTTGTGATTCTTTTTCTTGCTTCTGAAATAATTTCCCCTTTCGGCTATATATCATTTCAAGTTGCTTTAAATAACACATCTTTGTTTTCAGGTTTCTTGTTCATATTCATATTCATATTCAGCTGTAATTCCTTCATATTAATAGCTGGCTAAAAAGTCTCCTTGAATTTTCCAGCAACTCAAATCGGTATCCATCGGGAATATTGCTATTTGCCGAGACTTTTCACTTTTTCTCGCGGAAATATTGAAAAATTATGGAAAAACTTATTTCCGTCTCGTAGTAACTATAACCTGAATTATTCTTACATATATTTGAATACTTTCGGTTATACATGTTCATCATAGATTATGGCAAAGCCAACTAGAATTGAAAGGTGGTGGACAGATTTCCATCTTCATCATCTGATATAGTATGATTCTGTTTGTACCAACCTCTAAATATAGCATACCATGTTACCGTTGATATAAATAATAAACAACCGTACTGTTCATAAATAAAGGTCGATACTTAGGCAAAAGTATGCAAACATACTAGTAGTTCATAGCTCCGTGGATATATCCACTTCAATCCACATAACAAACAGTTAAACAATAAACCAGTAATTTCAACCATTCTGAGTGTGTATGTTGGCTTATATGAGCTCAATAAGATATGAACTATGCCACAAATTCCAGTGACATAGGGTCTAATAGAAAATTACGAGATTATTGTTCTATTTTTTTTTTCTTTGGTATTATTTCTAATTATTTTATTTCATTTTTGGAATAAATTTAACCAAAAACATTTTCTGAGAAATAACCGTGCTGGTGGTGATGGTAGGTTATGCGTATTGGAAAGCTCAGCCAATGTAATCTTGAAATGACCCACATATTACCTTGGAAAATAATTTCCATCATACGTCACTAGTGCTATAAGAATTACGTTCTATTATAATCTTTTGATTAGTAATACTCCGTATTACAATACCATCAACAATCTATACCCTACGTCATATTAATGGCGTTGAAGCAACAATATGCAAGAAAGGTTGAAATGTACCCGACACAACACATTGCATTTCCCAGACGATTTTTCTCAAAGAACAAAACGAAAACAAAGAACTAAGGCAGGATTACTTAAGTTTGCTGGAGCTAAAATCTCTCTAATTATAATTATAACTGCTAACTAAACCAGAACCAAATAACAATTGAATTTTTTTTTTTTGAATATTGCTCATTACGTTATTGTTGAAAGAAGTGGAGAAGATTGAACAAAAAAACCTAGACCTTGTTTGTAATAAAATGAAAAACTATTTTTTTTTCAAAGATGTATTATTTTTTAAACTAAATTTGTTATATGCATGTAATTTTTTTTATAGTGTACAGTGGCAATGTAGTATTCTAGTACATATAACGACATTACAGCGTGAAAGTTATTACTTCATTACTAATTCACACATCATAACCGCAAAGTGTATATCCTGGACAATCCATTGCATAATAATGTAGAAAAATGCAATCAAATGGTAGTTCGCCTAAGTTTCTATCATAACCCATGAATAGGTTACATGAATATCCGACTCAACCTTGCACAACAGTTTTCTTTTTGTGGTTTTGAGAGAAAGGTCAATATCGAAACTCAAACCAATTTGGTTGAGTCTTTTTCTCAAAACTTAAATATTTAGGAAACTATATACCATAAAATTTGAATCTTAATGTAGAAAACATACATTTGTACACACCAAGAAAGTTCTAAAAATATTCTCCACAGAAACAATTTAGTGATACGGTTTAAAAAAAAATCTATAAAATCAATTCGGCTTTTATTTATCTATTGCCGAATTGATATAAACAAATTTAATTGGAACATGTGCCATCATGCAGTATGAAGTAATGTATTAATTTGTCAAGTTATGTGATGTGTCTCTTTTTACAGGTTTATTTTTATAAATAACTAAACTTGTGGGTTCTTTACTTACTTGCGTAATCTAGATTTTAAAAATTATTATAAGTTAAATGTACAATGGTTACTAGAAAATAAAAATTCTAGAATTTTTTTATGTTCGTTAGTTAGTTAAAACCACAAATCTATATCTTTCGATTGAACCAAAGCATGACGGAAATTAGGTCATATTATATGCAGACACATAAAAATTTCACGCCATAATAATAATAATAAATATTTTTCTATTGTTTATTTTTTTGTTTTTATTATTTAAAGAAAAATTCACTGAAAAAAAATTTTTTTAGATTCAATCCAAATTGAAAAAAATAAAACCTAAAAATGGTAATTGAAATTGCCATCAAATATAACGAGAGATTATTAATTTGGAGTTTTGTTATCTCAGAGAAATTGTTCTAGATATACAATGAAGCTTTTGTAAAGAAAATTATAATTGAAATGATACCACAAAACTGTAAAAACATAATAAAACGCAAATTTGCAAACTAAGAGTTACAGTTTTTGGTAATAAAAAAAATTGTAACTCTA
>KI547135.1:792401-910008 GCA_000497715.1 Spathaspora arborariae UFMG-19.1A
TATGTTTTTGTTTCCTTGTTTTATTTAAATATTTGGGGTGTTATATCTTGTTTATTTGTTTACAGTTTGATGTTTTTAAGTTAAAGTTTTATGATACTTTGGCTTTCTATCTTGTTTTAGTTTTGTTTCCTTTTTCTTGACTTTTTTTTTTATTTGGGGGAATTTTCTATATACAATTTTAAGTTTTTTTTTATTTTATTTTGTTTTGCTTCGAGTTATTTCTTAGTTTGGTTTATATGTCCTTTGTTTTTATTTGAAATATACCATATATTTACATTTAGTAAAGAGAATTACTGTACACTAACAGACGTCGTTTAATTTAATGCCTACAAAACTAGAATCAGACGTTATATTCCCACATTTTCGCAATTATTTTCTATGCCTAATATTATGTGGTGGGACCACTATATAAGAAGAACTAGACCTGCATTGTGTAGCCCTGGAACGAAACAACATGAAAAATATGTTGGGTACACTACTACTAAACAATAACAATTAACCGGGTTAATTGAAAAATAAAATATAAAAAAACTAGAATTTACGTATTGGGTAATAATCGGATTTAATAATATTCTCACTCACTCCACACCACACCGCCTTGATTGTGTTATCACACTTGACATATATAGCACATTTCAAGAGAGCAATTAACACCCGAAAAAGTATACACATTATTGTAAATATGAAATTTTACTCCTATATTGAATATCCGCACTTTCTTTTTGTGACTTGTGCTCTTGTTACAAAGCAGTATGTTAAAAGATATGGAGAATAATACCCGATCTAACAATGCAAAAACAAAAATAAAAAAAAAAACAAGTCCATTTTGCAAAATTCCGAGGAGGGGAATAGGAAGTTTCGGATATTACTTTAATTGATTGAATGACAAAACTTAAAATGTGGAGGCAGGATGGTGATGATGACCTGATGTTCGAAAACTATTGTTTGAAAGCATTCTCGGTGGAATCGTGAACATGCATGTGGGCTTATTAAATTTTGTGAAATTGTTATCCTACATGTTATAGGAAGGAACTAGCCAAGGAATCTAGATTCATTTGTTGTAGTAATCGCTTCTCTGAGTGGTACATGCTTGAAGAAGTCTTGATAAGCTTGTGGGGTTGAAAAATATCTCGAGGAAATAAATGATCCCACCTGAAGTGTCAAGTCTACGCCAAAAAAAAAGTTGGAAATAGTGTTGCCAAGATATAGAGATTGGGTTCAATTCTTTATTAATTTCTATATGGTAGTTTATAATACGAGTTCAACTTAATTTGAACATCAAAGTTTTTTTAGTATTGTCTTAGCAACAGGAATATTGCGCACTCCAAACGTAAGCTTAAATATTGTACCTATTTCTCAATTGAACAATTTTCAAATTGTTAGAGTTACAGTTATAGTTGAAGTACAAGTACAATTACAAGTACTACAAGTACAATTACAAGTACTACTAAGCACAAATAAAAGTACGATTACAAGTACAAGTACAAGTACAATTCTGATAATACATATAATTCAATTAAACAACCACAGGATAATTGAAACCAGACTACAAACATTTGGCTTTGAATATACCTCAAAAACTCACCAATCCTACTACTTTACTACTTTAAAGCAATAATCTCTGATACAAGTACGTCTCAAGAGCAAAACTAATTCAACGAGGACCATTTATTCGTTGCTCTGAATATCTGGTTCCAACAGCTTGCTCAATTACTTTAACCTTTTGACTCTAATATATTTTACTCTTTGTCGTTAATCAACTTTTTCTATAGATATTGAACCTCATCATTGTTTATTTACAATTCAAAGACCACTGAATATATTCTCAAGGTAATGAATCAAGTCAATTGACTTCTTAACACCAACTCTATCTTATACCAGTTCCCATTCATCTTAAGCTCTCCACTATATCGTCACTTTTGATTTTCGCACACCAATCAAAGCATCCATAAAAAAAAAAACTAAGTTGGAAAAACAAAATACTTCTTCAATACTTCATTTTTGAAAACATACAAAATGGCACACAATCCATGGGCTAAAAGAGATGCTTGGAGATATGAAGGGCAATTCACCCGTTATAATAGATTTAAAAATTCATTACCAGGATTAGGTATTGCTACTGTTGCATTTATTTCATATTGTACATATGAACATTTCTTTTTAAAGAAAGATCACAATGAACATCATTAAGGGAAGGTTTACAATTAGTGTATATAACTTATAATAAATATCTAAATTATAGAGTTGTTTTTATTTACAAGGGTAAAAGACTTATTTTGTTTCTTGATCTTCATTTAATTCCATAAAATTTTCAAATAATGAAGCATTACTATCAGTTTCTTCTTCAACCACACTTCCTTCAGGAGCTCTGGATCCTGTACTTGCTTGTAATTCTTTAGTCTTTTGTTCTGCCAATTTACTCCAAACATCAATATATTCTTGTTCGTTCTTAATAGTATTAGCTAATGCAGTTGATTCAAATACAGCACCATACATGGTTGCTTCTTCTCTAGCAACATGACTTTCCATTTCTTCTCTCATTCTTAATTTATAGTATTCAAATCTTGACTTGTCATAAGCTTCAAAAAGAGAATAATTACTACCATCTTTCTTAGTTTCTTGATTTAAAATATAAAGAGTTCTTTGAACTACAGATTCCCCATCCAAGGCTTTATTCAATTGCAATATTCTTTTCCAATCACATTTGGAATTGTCATCTCCCTTATTTTCAATTAATGTTTTAGGACGAGAGAATTCCCAAGGATGTTGTCTATAGAAAACATCTCTTAATTCATCTTCAAAGAATTTCAATTTAGGAATTCTAAATGCTGTAGTATTTTTCAATCTTAATTCTTCATGTGTTAATCTTGTTTTATAAATATCATGATATTGTTTATTAAGATGTTTTGTAGAATCCTTGGACCATTGGTTCTTGGGTTTTTTAACCAAATCAGTAATAGGAGGGTTTTCTAATACAACTTGATACCATGCTGGTTGGTTCTTTTGTACTCCCAACTTAAGGAAATGTGAAGTACGTTCTATTATACCTTGAGTAGCTTTAGTTTGAACTTTCATTGTAGAGTTTATATACTGTTGTAGTTTTATGTAAATAGTGAAAAATTTTTTTTTATTATTTTTGGTGAAAAATTGCACCCTTGGTAATTTTCTTAAAGATCTGCGAAGGAAATAGTGAAGAAGTTAGCTAAAAGGTGTTTAGTTTACAGAAGAAATAGTTTCAGTATATGGTATAACGACAAGATATATGAAAAAAACACGACTATGATATGAATATACTTAAAAGATTCACAAGTACATTAGTACGACAGCAACAACACCAACATTTACAAATTCATATAAAACAATTTATAAATCAAATTAAAACTCAACAACAAACAAACAGTGGACTGATGTTTAAATGTATCGATTTACTCATTTCCAAACATCAAAACTTACTTATTGACATTTTTAAACTACCTCCTCACTCAAATACCAATATAATCAAGGAAAAAGTTTTCCAAACTTCAACATACGGTGGAGAATTAGCATTAACTAATTTACAAACTTACGAGCAAAGAAAACAATTAATGAAAGATAATTCAATAAAAATTACAAAGCAATATGGAAATTTCATTAAGGAATTATATCCAAGAACTAAAAAATCTGCCCCAATATTTAGAGATGTAACTAAAGAATTCGATGTGGTTAACAATTCCACTAAATATTCTTCAATTGTGTTTCATGATAGGTTATATCAAGCATATATGAACTTACCTTGCCCAGCACCATTATTCATGACGTCAGAAGATTTAAACCAATTAATTCAAGTGTTTCTTTATTCGTCAAGAAATTTCCATCGATTAAATATCAGTACAAATATTAAGGATACTCCAAATTTTACCATGCGTAGATATGCTCAAGATAAATTAGAACAACGAAATAATTATAGTCAAATGTGTTCCAAGATTTTACGAGATATAGTTAATGCAAAATTACCCTTGACTCCTAGTGAACGAATTAAATTAACCCAATTGACATTTTTTAAAGATCGACAAGATGTAACAAAATATTATGAACATGTAAATCTGCGAGAACAGTTAAGTTATAGAGAGTTCAATTACACGACATATACTCAGTTGAAACAAGCATTACCTAAGGGAATCAATTCAGATTTACTTTTATTAGACTTGGCATTACGACATGAGCAATTTGATGTTGTCAAGGAGATATGGAATAGTTCAGAATATGTAATTGGATCAGGAGCAGTCATATTACTAAATTATTTCCAATATAATTTAGATAAACCAGATACAATAGACTATCTCGTTCGGATTATATCAGAAATTAATCAAGTTAAATTAATTAAACCTGCGATTATCGATGAAGTAATTTCACTTCTTACTAAAATGGGTAAGATTGACTTGGCACAAGAATTAATTGCAGCAGCATATTATCCTAATAATACTAGGAAATCTTGGATACATTATTCTGAGCGAGATTATTATAATTTATGTCGATCAATATATCATAGATTAGTAAGTATAACTAAAGATTATGAAGTTATTGCTGAATTACAACCTAATATCAAGACATTTCTCAGTTTGATTGAATATTATAGTTATAGTAAGATAAGTTCATTCAATCAAGTACGTTCGGCGTTGACATTAATGAACAAGACAACTGATATACCAACCACACAAGTGTTTTACAAACATATTGTTAAAGGATTTCAAATATATAACAAACAGGAAAAAAATTATGATTGGACAATTGATAATTTACTTGAAATCACCTCAGAAATTATCGGAGAAGTGAATATAATCAATTCTCAACAAGCAATAATGGATTTAATAAAGGATGGAGATATAACTTCCTTACAAAACTTACAACCTACATTTGAACAAGCATTCAATAGGGAAAACAACCCTGATAGTAAAACATCAATTCTGGCTGATTTCTTGAATATAATATTACAAGCATATTTAATTACCCTTGATAATTGTTATAATTCAACCAAAGATACAAAATATGTTACTGCAATGAGTGAAATAGAGAAATTAGCGATACGACATAAGAAAACACATCCACATATAAGTCATACATCTCATAAGTATCTGACTATAATTGATAATGAAACAGAGACAAAGAAGGCATATTTGATTGAAGTTGTAAATAAAGTAAGTGATATAATTGGTGAAGTGGATATAATAGAAGAGGAATAGGTATTTGTATATAAAATTAGCATTTTAATAGAGCGACATTTATTTATTTGACATTTGTACTGAATCAAGCCTTGGGCTCGAGATAGTAGCTTAAATCTAATTCACTAGATTATACTAAAAGGATAGCTTATATAGTATGTATACTATATTAGCCCTGTTAAATACAGAATATCTGGGCCTTGATATGTTGCCGCCATACATACATAGCAATTTGGTGGCTTATAGTTTCTTGTTTATAACATGAAATTCGTTCCTAAAGTGCGAAAGGGTTAAAGCAAGTTTTACCTAGAAAAATTCTTACAACCAAAATAAAGGAAGTTACCAGTTTAAATACTATCAATTGATCTTATCCAATTGAGCTTAGAGCTATACACATAATGGCAACTCCCCAAATTATCGAGCCAGGGGTAAGTAGTTTATACTTCGTTTGTTTAACACAAACGTTTGCTTAACACCAAATTGTAATACTAACATATGTTGCCAGAAAAATAGTACTGATATAACATCAGGCACAGCCTCAGGATCAGTCTCAGGATCAACTACAGTCAATGCTACAGTCGATCTTAAGAAAAGACAAGCTTCAATTGCTGCTGCCAGTTTAGTTCCCAGTGAAGATTTAGACATTTCAAATGTCAAAACAAAACCTGCCCACAGAAAATCTGTTGAGCCTACATTTAGAGGTTGGAAAGAAGTTGGTAGATATGAAGAACACGATGCGTTAACTGAAGAAGACGAAACTGTTGATTTGTTAAGTAAAGGATCAACATTGGATACACTTTTACCTCCAGCAATCTATGGAGATTGGTATCACAATGTTGGTTATTTGATTGTTGGTGCTTTGCTTTCATGGGTTGTTGGTTGGTTTAGATTTTCCATTGCACCAGTTTTCTTTATTATGGGTGTTTTCTGTATTTTATATCGTGCGTCTGTAAAGAAATATCGTGGATTATTACGTGAAGAAGCTCAGCGTGAATTTTCAATCAAGAAAATTGAAACTGACTATGAAACTATGGATTGGTGTAATTTCTTTTTGTATAAATTTTGGGGATATTTAGAACCTTCAATATCTCAAATTGTTTGTGATCAAGTTAACCCTATGTTGGCTAGTCATCCTATGGTTCCTACATTTATTAAATCACTTTGGATTGATAGTTTTACTCTTGGTAGTAAACCACCAAGAATTGAACGTGTGAAAACTATGCATGGAACTCCCGACGATGTTGTGGTTATGGATTGGGGATTTTCATTCACTCCAAACTCTTTAGTTGATGCGAATTTCAAACAATTGAAAAGTAAAGTAAATCAGAAAACTGTTGTTCGAGTTAACTTATTTGGCATTAGTATTCCAATTACCGTGTCTGATGTTTCTTGTCGTGGATTAGCTAGAATTAGAATGAGAATGATGACTTCGTTCCCTCATGTAGAAACCATGAATGTTTCAATTATTGGACCTTTGGAATTTGATTTCAATACAAAATTTGCCAGTGAATCAAGTTTATGGTGGGAAGTTTTGTATCTTCCTGGTTTATACCCATTTATTAACGATATGGTTAAGAAATATGTCGGACCTATGCTTTTCGATCCTTTATCTTTCCAATTAAATGTTCAACAATTATTATCAGGTAATGCATTAAATTCAGCAATTGGTGTAGTGGAAATCACAGTAAACTCTGCTAGAGGATTAAAGGGGTTCTCAACAATTGGAAACACTTTAGATCCATATTTAACCTTTGGATTCAAGACTGATGTATTGGCGAAATCTACTATTAAAGATGATACTAGCACTCCAGTATGGAATGAAACTTTTTATCTTCCAGTATCTTCATTATCTGAACCATTACATATTTCTGTGATTGATTTTAATGATTTTAGAAAAGATCGTGAAGTTGGAGTTATGTTATTTGATTTAGAAAGTTGTGTAGACCAGCCAAAACAAACAAGTTTAACTGCTCCATTTTTCAGAAATAATAAACCTGTGGGAGAATTAAATTTCTCCATCAACTATATGCCTACTTTAGAACCAGTCAAACAAGCAGATGGTGCAGTTATTCCACCACCTGATTTAAACACTGGGATTGCTCTGATTACCATTGTTGAAGCTAGACAATTGAAAGGTGGAGATAAAGGAGCATCAACATATGCTCAACTTAATCTTAATAATGAATCTGTTTTAACTACAAGTGTATGCAAGAATACCAACACTCCAGGATGGGGTGCCACTACGGAACAAATTGTGTTCAATAAGGCGAAAACTAAAGTTAAGTTATATATTAAAGACAAGAATCATCGTGTTGTAGGACAAGTGAACACTTCGTTGAATTCCCTTATTGATGCCAATCAAGTTGACCAAACTTGGTTCCCTTTGAATCGTGGAGGAGAAGTTCGAATTGCCACTACATGGAAACCAGTGGCCATTGAAGGAGCTACTGTTGGTAGAGGATATGCACCCCCAATTGGTGTTCTTCGAATTTCCATCAAGGATGCTGAGGATTTAATTAATTTAGAAACTATAGGTAAAGTTGATCCATATGCGAAAATCTTGGTCAATGGAGTTGAACGGGCACGTACTGTTGCGTGTGATTCTACATTAACTCCCACCTGGAATGAGATTCATTATGCTACAATCACATCACCAAATCAAAAACTTACAATTGAAGTAATGGATGTTGAAACACATTCTCCTGATCGTACTCTTGGTTCATTTGATATTAAATTGAATGATATTATTCAAAAGGATGAAACGGGTCATTATATTGAATATATTGATTCTAAACCAAGAACTTCAAAGTTGATTCATAAGAAAGGAATGAAGGGATATGTTCATTATTCAATTAGTTTCTATCCTGCATTACAAGTTATGAGTTTACAAGAGATTAAGGAAGAAGAAGAAGAAAAGAAGAAAGCAGAAGAAGAAAAAAAGAAAGTAGAAGAAGAAAAGGCTAAGGAAGGAGAAGGTAAGAAGACTGAAGAACCTCAACCAGATGAAGATGAAGGATTTGGAGATGTTGTTGAATCAAAACTGAAATTAACATTAGAAGAATTAATTGAACATAATTCGGGTGTTTTCGTTTATGAAGTTCTCGAAGGAGAACTTAGTAAAGATGATGTTTTCTTGCAAGCTTATTTTGACAACAGTATGTATAACAACTTTGTTTCTACTGAAATCAAACGTAAAAAGGCAAAACTTGGTATCACCGGTGACGTGGTAATAACTGAACTTGATTGGTCACAAGCGACATTCCGACTTGTTAAAAATAGTAAAGATAATCGTGCTGCTAAAGCCATTGCTGAAACTTCAATACCTACTTTACAATTATTGAAAAATTGTTATTATAAACCAGCAAGTATAAAACTTTCTGGAGCAGGAGATGCTACTTTTAAAATCCAATGTTCATGGATTCCATTAGTATTTGAATCAGGAATACCACCACAAGATAGCCATAGCAATACTGGTGTATTGACTGTAGAAGTTCTTCGAGCCGAGGAGTTACCTGCTGCTGATAGCAATGGCAAATCCGATCCTTACGTTGAATTATTCTTAAACTCAGAAAAGAAATCATTTTACAAAACCAAGAAAATCAAGAAAACTCTTGATCCTGAATGGAATGAGCTGGGTGATGTTGAAGTTGCTAATCGATATGATTCGGATATTAAACTAGTATGTATGGATTGGGATATGGCTAGTGATGATGATTTATTAGGAACAGGGCATATCCATTTAAAAGATTATGATACAAAATCAGGTCCCGTGGATGTTGAAGTTACCTTGTTTGGAAAAAATGGTGAATCTGCAGGTAAGGTATTTGTTCGACTTTCATTTAAAACTTGTTTTGTTATGAGTGTTAAAGCTAGAGGTACTACTGCTATTGGATTAACTACTGTGGGAAGTGTAGGTGTTGGTGTAGGTAAAGGTGTTACCAAGGGTGTTGGTACCGTAGGTAAGGGAATTGGTAGTGGTATAAAGGGGATTAGAAGGGGATTACGTTTGGGTGGAAGTGGAGGAAGTGATTAGATTATATAGTGAAAATATACGCTTTGTAACAAAACAAAATTTCAGAAAGTCACGTGTAAATCACATGACTGTTTTTTTTCTATTTGGGATGAGCATTGAAAAAAAAAATTTAACAAATCCAAATCATACCTTTTTACAACAAAGTTTGTACAGCTACACAAGATGGATATCTCTAAACCAGTTGGTTCAGAAATCAAATCTGTAGATTTTGGTGTTTTGTCAGATAATGAAATCAAAAGATTATCTGCCAAGCAAATCACTAATCCTACAGTATTTGATAATTTAGGCCATCCCATAAATTCTGGTTTATATGATTTGGCTTTGGGAGCATTTTTAAGAAATGTATGTACTACTTGTGGATTAGATGAGAAATTTTGTCCTGGTCATATGGGACATATTGAATTGCCTGTTCCAGTATATAATCCTTTGTTTTTCAATCAATTGTATATTTTGTTAAGAGCTTCATGTCTTTATTGTCATAAATTTAAATTAAATGGATTAGAAGTTCATAAATTTCAATGTAAATTGAAATTAATTCAATATGGATTGTTATTAGAATGTGTTGAATTGGAAAACATGTTGGCTAAGGGAGCTAATGAGATTGATAATGATGAGGATGAAGAACAAGACCATGATTCTCTTGATTCAAAAACCAAGCAAGAATTAATGGAACGTCGTGAATTGTTTGTTAATACTGCCATTGCTAAGGCACTCAGTGAAGGTAGAACTAGTGATCGTGGTGTTGTTACTGCTACTGTTGGTGAAGAAAGAAAAGCAACAATTCATGAATTTTACAAGAGATTATTAGCAAGACCTAAATGTGATAATTGTGGAATGTATTCTCCTACATTTAGAAAAGATGGGTTTACCAAAATCTTTGAAAATGCCTTGACTGATAAACAACTTAGTAATAATCGTATCAAAGGTTTGCAACGTCCTGATATGATTAAAACTAAAAGTAGTTCTCTGTCTTCAGAAACTCTTCCAAATATTAGACACAAAGGTGGGTCCAAATATGTCTTGTCTTCAGAAATTAGAAACATTATTCGTGCTGTGTTTGAAAATGAACAAGCTATAATTCAAAAAGTTTTCCATTCAAGACCATATCAAAAGGAGATTGTAAAAGGAGATATTTTCTTTAGACAATGTATATTGGTTCCACCAACTAGATTTAGATTGCCTTCTAAATTAGGTGACGAAATCCATGAAAACTCCCAAAATGAGTTATTATCCAACATTCTCAAGACTTCATTGCTTATTAGAGATTTAAATGATCAAATTTCCAATATGCATCAAGAGAAATTAAGTGGTGAACAAAAGAAAATCATCTTTAATAGATTAATGAATTCATTTGTCACGATTCAAAATGATGTAAATGCATTTATTGATTCAACCAAAAACCAAAACGCCCCAGCAGGTAAAGTTCCCAATCCTGGTATTAAACAAGCTTTGGAGAAGAAAGAAGGGTTATTTAGAAAACATATGATGGGTAAAAGAGTCAATTATGCTGCAAGATCAGTCATTTCTCCTGATCCTAATTTAGAAACTAATGAAATTGGTGTACCACCTGTTTTCGCTAAAAAATTAACTTATCCTGAACCAGTCACTTCATATAATGCCTCAGAATTAAGACAAGCAGTCATAAATGGTCCTGATAAGTGGCCAGGTGCAGTTCAAGTTCAAAATGAAGATGGATCATTAGTATCATTAATTGGTATGAGTCTTGAACAACGTAAAACTATTGCCAATCAATTGTTAACTCCTCTGAATGGTGCTTCTGTTGTCAACAAGAAAGTTTATAGACATATTAGAAATAAGGATGTCGTAATTATGAATCGTCAACCAACATTGCATAAAGCATCTATGATGGGTCATAAAGTTCGTGTATTACCTGGAGAGAAAACCTTAAGATTACATTATGCCAATACTGGTGCTTATAATGCTGATTTTGATGGGGATGAAATGAATATGCATTTCCCTCAAAATGAAAATGCTAAAGCAGAAGCCTTGAATTTAGCCAATACCGATAACCAATATTTAACTCCAACTTCTGGATCTCCATTAAGAGGATTAATTCAAGACCATATTTCTGCTGGTGTTTGGTTAACTAATAAAGATACATTTTTTACACGAGAAATTTACCAACAGTTAATTTATGGGTGTATTAGACCAGAAGATGGACATACTACAAGAAACAGGATTATTACTGTGCCACCGGCAATTTTCAAACCTCAACAATTATGGACTGGTAAACAAGTTATCACCACTATTTTGTTAAATATTAAACCAGATGGTGTTCCTGGAGTTAATTTAATTTCCAAGAATAAAATCAAGAGTGATTATTGGGGTGAAGGTTCAAGTGAAAATAATGTTATCTTCAAGAATGGTGAATTAGTATGTGGTATTTTAGATAAATCTCAATATGGTGCTTCTCAATATGGTATTGTTCATTCCTTACATGAAGTATATGGTCCAACAGTTGCAGGTAAGGCCTTAAGTGTTTTAGGTAGATTATTCACGAATTATATTATGATGACAGCATTTACATGTGGTATGGATGATTTAAGATTAACTAAACAAGGTAATGAATGGAGAAAGGAAATCTTGAAACAATCAATTGATATAGGTAGAGTTGCTGCTGCCGAAGTTACAAATTTAGATCAAGATACTTCAAATCATGATCCTGAATTATTAAGAAGATTAGAAGAAATTTTACGTGATGATAATAAATTAGGTATATTGGATGCTATAACTCAATCTAAGGTCAATACAATAACATCACAGGTTGTTTCTAAATGTGTTCCTGATGGTACTATGAAACGATTCCCTTATAATTCTATGCAAGCGATGGCATTATCTGGAGCAAAAGGTTCTAATGTTAATGTTTCTCAAATTATGTGTCTTTTAGGTCAACAAGCTTTGGAAGGTAGAAGAGTACCAGTTATGGTATCGGGTAAAACCTTACCTTCATTTAAACCATTTGAAACTGATGCTCGTGCTGGTGGTTATATTAAGGGTCGTTTCTATTCTGGTATAAGACCTCAAGAATACTACTTCCATTGTATGGCGGGTAGAGAAGGTTTAATTGATACTGCAGTCAAGACTTCAAGATCTGGTTATTTGCAAAGATGTTTAACTAAACAATTAGAAGGGGTTCATGTAAGTTATGATAATTCTGTTAGAGATGGTGATGGTACTTTAATTCAATTCCTTTATGGAGGTGATGCTATTGATACTACAAAACAATCTCATATGAATCAATTTAAATTCTGTGCTGATAATTATGATGCATTATTAGCTAAATATAATCCAGGGGATATGACTGACAATTTAGATGTTGAAGAAGCACTTGCATACTCTAAAAAAGTACGTAAATCTTTAAAGAAACAAAAGGATTTACCTCATTATGAACAACAAATTAAATATGATCCAGTAATGAATGCTTATAACCCTGCTAAGTATTTAGGATCAGTTTCAGAAAAGTTCCAAGACAAATTAGATTTATTTGTTTCAGAAAATTCAAGTTTATTTGCTAAGAATAAAGATGAAGCTAGATCTACTGGTAAATTAACAGAAAAGAAGTTCCGAGCATTAATGCAATTGAAATATATGAGATCTTTAATTAATCCTGGTGAATCTGTAGGTATTATTGCTTCACAATCTATTGGTGAACCTTCAACACAAATGACATTAAATACTTTCCATTTTGCTGGTCATGGTGCTGCTAATGTGACCTTGGGTATACCACGTATGAGAGAAATAATTATGACTGCATCGGCTGCAATCAAAACTCCACAAATGACATTACCTATATTACAAGATGTTAGTGATGATCAAGCAGATGCATTCTGTAAATCTGTGGCAAGAGTGGTATTATCAGAATTTATTGATAAAGTAACTGTGACAGAAACTACTTCTCAATCAGAGGATGGAACAAATTCTCGTTCTTATGTGATTAATTTGAAATTTTATACTAAACAAGAATATGAACAAGAATATGATGTTGAACAAGAACAATTGGAAGATGTCATTACCACGAATTTCTTACATGCATTAGAACAGCAAATTGTTAAAGAAGTTAAGAAACAAAAGAAACCAGATCATTTACCAACTGTAGGTAAATCTGCTGGAAAGACTGATTTAGAAACTGTTCTGGGAAGAATTATAGATGGTAATGGTAATGAGGATGAAGATGCTGAAGAAGAAAAGATGAGGGGTAATGTTAAACAGGCTGTTTCATATGATGGTCCTGATGAAGAAGAAATTGAAACTATGAAGAAAGCCGAGGAGACTGACGAAGAAATGGAAGTAAATTCTGGTACTGAATCTGAATCTGAATCTGAATCTTCAGAAGATGAAGATGAAGATGTTGATATGAAACCAGAAACTTCCAAGAAACAAGAACTTTCACGTTCTGCCAAAGATCGTCAAGCTGAAGTTATTGCTTCACATAACATGGTTACTAAATTTAATTTCGACGATGAAACAGGAGAATGGTGTGAATTCCAACTAGAATTAAATGGTAATGAAACTCAAAAATTATTAATGGTCAATATTGTTGAAGATTTATGTCGTCGTGTTGTTGTTCGGGAAATCCCTCGTATTGGAAGATGTATTCGTCCTCAACCTGATGCGTCTGGTAAGAGACTTTTAACTACTGAAGGGGTTAATTTCCAAGCTATGTGGGATCAAGATGATTTCATTGATGTTAATAATATAACTTCTAACGATGTTGCAGCTGTATTACAAACATATGGTGTTGAAGCAGCTAGAAATACTATTGTTAATGAAATTTATCGAGTTTTCGATACTTATGGTATTAGTGTTTCTTCACGTCATTTAGATTTAATTGCTGATATGATGACAAGAGAAGGATCATATCTTGCATTTAATAGACAAGGTATAGATAGTGGAACTTCAGCATTTATGAAGATGTCCTATGAAACTACATGTCAATTCTTAACTAAGGCTGTCTTGGATGGTAATCGTGAAGAATTAGAATCCCCTTCAGCAAGAATTGTATTAGGTAAATTATCAAATGTTGGTACTGGTTCATTTGATATATTTGCCCAAATTCCAAAAGATAATTAGTTTTGTTTATTTGTTTTATATAGAAAATTATTGTACATTTTAACATTGATTGATTGTAGTGAGTTCTTACAACTTGGTTCTACTGGCATGTAAAATTCTTGTGATATTCTTGCAAAAATTTCACCAAAATATCTTGACTTGTTTAATTACAACAGATTCAATTCCATATAGTTTCTATAACTTTTCAAGCCAAGATCTATATTAATTTGGGTATAAAACACCCCCTTTCAGCCTAAATATTATAAGCAGCAATAATAAATGCTAACGTAAATGAAATTTTAAAACTTGGTTTTTCCAATACTAATTTCTTAACATCAATCTTTTCTTTGCCAATAGTAACTATATAATTCCAAGGAATATTGATAATATTTCTCGATTCTAAAAATTCTACAAGGAAATAACTTGACAATGTAACAAATAAAAACACAGTGGAAAGCTTACCAATAATTACTCCTAAAATCATTCCAGTTATTGAACCAATTGTTAATTCTTCATAGTTTAGTTTATTATTAAATCTTGATTTATGATATTTTGGAGGTGTAGGTATTTGAATTCTTGTTTCTGGAACAGCAACTGCTACATCATTGTAGATTAAATTTGTAGAATATGAAGATACAACTGATGCAGTTAATAAAGTGGCACTTGTACTAATTAATAATTTCAAAGGAGAAGGTGATTTTCTTGAGATATTGTTCACTTTAGCCAAATTTTTAGTAAACCTCAATTGTGGTTTAACAAAAGATGTCAATTTCAATGGAGAAATTGAAAATGCTCTTTTTGTAATAAATTGTTGAAGAAACATATTTAAGGTTTTACTGTTTATTTATTGACAGTTATTTACAATGAGAAGAGGAGTAGGTAAATTTATTTAATACTTGTGGGGTTTTCTACATTATTTACACGAAGGGGGAAATTCAGAATGGTGTAACAAATAAATTCCACCAATTATGAAATTTCAATGGGTTGGGTGGTTTGGGGGCTTGGGGGGTTTTAGGGCTTAGAGGCTTGGGGATTTCTATTATTCTAATAGGTAAGAAAGGTAGTGTCAATACCAAAATACAATTCCTGCATGTAAAAAGTACTTTTGTCAGGTCGTGTATTTTTGTAAGATTATTTTTCTTACAAAATAAACTCTGACCATTTTGGGAAAGTAAAATATTTCTGAGAGATAATGAGAATAAGGTAGTGTACTTTAATCAAAGTGCTTTAAGTGGAGTAAAAAAGATTATTATTTACTATACTGGCAGAGATAAAGTTCGGCAAGTAATTCAAATGTTCATTCGCCTGTACCGTTATCACTCCAAGTATTGTGAACATATGATATAAGATTATTTGTAATATATTTACCTGTTATCCAATGTGGTGAACGATATTTCTGGCAGGCAGGTAGACAGACAGACAGGCAGGTAGGCAAAAACCTCAATATCTTTTTTTCTACCAACCAAAAATGGCCTCGGGTTTTAACTAAACTATAACAATTTCTCAACATGCAAAAAGAGTGTCCCGCACAAGAGGGTAATCATAACCTGCATAACTGAAGAACAAATAAAATGAAAAAAAAGAAATTTACATTCACATTTACAGGTTTTACCTGTTTACAGGTTATGTTTTTTACGTATTTTGTGTAATATATAACCATTGGGGCTATTATACAGGAACTTTGGTAAGGCAGAAAATGGCTTGCCCTTTAAATTTAAAAAAGTTTCCTCATTATTTAAAAATCCAAAGAATTTATTTTAAGTATTTTCATTTCTTTCTGAAATTATTGTATTTTAAATTTCCTTTCATTTTGAAGTTTTCCATTTTCAATTGATTGAGGTTTAGTTTGATATATTTTCATAAGGTAATTTACAAAAGTATAACATTATTCCACCCAAGTTCAACCTTTATACTTTTGCCAGATAATACTCCTGACTTTTACATATTCAACAAAATTTTTTTAATATCAAAACGCGTTTTCAACTAATAACGTGAACCAGCGAACAAGGTACTCCAACTAATTAACTTATTATTCCTTAGATACCAGTTCATTCTTTCACTTTACTTCCACTTGTTTCCCATTATTGCAAAAAAAAAGAATAAAGAACATTTTTTTGACGCAGTGAGCAAAAAAAAAAAGAAAAAGCAGCAGCAATTTTTTTTCCTAACAAATTTAGTACTTTGCAACAACAATACTTTCTCTATAAACAACAGTGAAAATGTTTACTAATTATCAAGAAACAATGTTTTTCAATCCAGATTCCCCTCAAGAGATATGTCCTAATATCTGGTTAGGTCCTTATTCTTCATTAACTGGTCCTTTCCTTGTTAATAACCCTATGCAAATAATTATAAATTGTGGATCAACATTAAAATTCCTTGATTTAGTAGAAAATGATAAAAATGTGGCTATTTCCTCAGATGTAATTTTATTAAGCCTTGATCCTGCTTTTGATTCAAATAATGAATTAGTTGATAAGTTTAAACGTCAATTTACAAAGATTTTACACCATTATTTAAATTTCTTTTATTTGGAGAATCCAAAATCTTCAAAATTAATGTATAAATTACCACAAAATTCAATTGAATTAACATCACCAATTATTTCAGGAAGTAATTTAAAATTCCAGTTTTTTAATTTAATTAGATTAATGACTTTATTTAAGGTTATAAATTCTTCGTTACAAATCTTGGTAGTTTCCGAGGATGGTAATAACTCACTTTCAACAGGTTTAATAATTGCTTATTTAATGGATTGTTATAGGTATAATATTTCAAATTCATTTAGATTGATTCAAAATCGTCGTCCAACAGTTCGAGAATTAAATAATAATTTTTATGATGATTTATTAATTATTGAACATTTGAAGAAATTTTATATTGAGAATTGTGAAATTAAAAATTGTCATGCTCCAATTGTTACTACGAATTATATGTTAAAACGAAGAAATGATGATACAGAAGAAGAAGAAGTTGTTGTAGGTGGAGCAGATAGAAAACGAAGATTTGTACATTAGGTGTGTGTACCCTGTATTGAGGTGATGTCCATATTTGAGACCCTACTAGTTATTTAGTTATTTGCTATTTTTTATGTTGTACTATTATTTATTTATTTATATACATGTCATTTTGAGCTCGTTGTAGTCTATTCTGGCACACTTAATCCCACTTTATTAGCAGTCTTTCTCACATTATCCTTTTGAGTCATGGTTAAACCAGGATTATATCTTTCCAATAGTTCAATATAAACACGTTGACTATTTAAAAAAGTAACCATATTATGTAAATTCTGTTGTTCATGTAAACTCATTTCCTTTTCCACAATGTATTCCTTTAAGATATGATTATCATGTAATTCTTTATGTTCAACAATGGAATTTTTTTCTTGTAAACTCTTTAATTTGGCATCGATTTCTCGTACATCTTTACCTTGTTTTATTCCAGTTAATTTTTGATAACTCAATAATGCAATTTGTTTTTCTCGGTCACGGACAGCTTGTATTTGTAAAGCTTTATTTTGAATAGTGAGAAGTTCTTGAAGTAAGGATTTAGTCAACTGCTTGACTGAGGGGAATGATTTGGCATATATGGACATGTTAGTGGTGTTTTACCTTGGTACTGAATAATCTGGTTATTTCCATGATTCGTTTTATGAGAAAAGTTTGATGAAAAAGATTTAGTCACGTGACAGATTTATTCTAGACAAAGGTTACTGTTAAGATTCAAAATTACTACTGGTTGCTACTTAGGTAATGTCTCAGATTTGATATATCAAGATCTAAGTTATAGATATTATCCCTTAATCAGTGTGAATAGTATAGAAACTAGTATAGAAACTAGTATAGAAACTAGTATAGTAACTAATACAGTAACTAGTATAGTAACTAATACAGTAACTGGTATAGTAACTAATACAGTAACTACCATTTTTATGAAAATTGGATCAACGAAATTTTGAAATTATTCACTATGTATACATTGATCTTCTTCAACATACATTATACTTTATAGGACTTTGCTAACATTGTTTTGACATTTGTTAGAAAGTTTATCTTCCAATTAATTTACCAACAAATCTTTGAACAAAGTCCGATTTCCGAAAAAGACAATAACTATACCTGCATAATGTTAGTTAACGGATTTATCCGTTGCCCATCGTCCTCAACCAATTAAATTATGCGAAATCTAAAGAGAGAAGGAGAAAAAAAAACCTCTCACTTTTGCAGCAATGAATTTCGGAGCCGATGTGCGAAGTTGAGTTTTAAGGTATGCGATGAGACAATGGGAGAATGTGTGTGAACAATTTATTTGTGTAGATTTGACACCCAATGGAAGATGTCATTTTCGTTAAAGACCGATTTGTAGTTGGTGTTTCGGTGAATAATTTTTCCGAGTTGATCTGTAGTTACTCTGTAGTTAATCTGTAGTTAATCCTATGCACCAAGAGATTCCTTTACCCTAGTGAAATCAATTAGACTGAAGTTATGATTTGTCTAGGTATTAACAAGAAAGCTAGTTTGAGACTAGCACAGACTACTACATGTTAACAACTACCACATTTTGCGTTAATTTCTAAACTAACTAGTTACAAAAAAAAAAACTCCGTTGTTTTTATTCGCATCAAAATTTCAAGATTTTTTTTTTTGTTCAGTGAATTTTTTTTTTTGTTCGCTTTTACTTCAAAGTTTAGTTCCGTTTTTCAATTTCTTTCTTTTCTCCTCTTCTCATCAAGTGCTATCTTGTATCTAATATATTTTCATATATACCTTACCATATAAACCACCAATGCTTAGATCCGTCATTGCCCAAAAGGTATGTCAAATATTTCCTCAATTGTGGCACAAAGTAATCTCATTCTATGGGGAATTGAGAGATGTCCTCCCCAAGTTTGTCTCCTAGTTTGTCCCCTAATCTGTCCACTACTATGTCCACTAGTCAAAAATTTCTCATTCTTATACTAACATTCTTCTAGACTTCAGTTCGTTGTCTTGCTTCATTTGCCTCTCCAGAATCTGTTCTTCCAAAAAAATATGGTGGTCGTTATACTGTCACTTTAATTCCTGGTGATGGTGCTGGTAAGGAAATTACCGATTCCGTACAAACTATTTTTAAAGCTGAAAATGTCCCTATTGATTGGGAAATTGTCGAAGTTAGTGGTGTTGTCAGTGAATCTGGCCATCATCGTGTTGATGAAGCTGTTGAATCATTAAAGAGAAATAAAGTTGGATTAAAAGGGATCTTATATACCCCACCTGGTGGATCAGGTAAATCATTAAATGTCGCCTTAAGAAAAGAATTAGATATTTTTGCTTCTTTAGTTTTAATTAAAAACATTCCTGGTGTTAAATCAAGATTAGATGGCATTGATTTTGCCCTTGTTAGAGAAAACACTGAAGGTGAATATTCTGGTTTAGAACATCAATCTTATCCTGGTGTTGTTGAATCATTAAAAATTATGACTAGATTTAAATCTGAAAGAATTGCTAAATTTGCCTTTGATTTTGCTAAGAAGAATAATCGTAAATTAGTTACTGCTATTCATAAAGCTAATATTATGAAATTAGGTGATGGTTTATTTAGACAAACTGTCAAAGATGTTGGTCAAGATTATTCTGGAATTGAAGTCAATGATTTAATTGTTGATAATGCTTCTATGCAAGCTGTTGCTAAACCACAACAATTTGATGTCTTGGTTACTCCAAACTTGTATGGTTCTATTTTATCTAACATTGGTGCTGCTTTAATTGGTGGTCCAGGTTTAGTTCCTGGGGCTAATTTTGGTAGAGAATATGCTGTCTTCGAACCAGGATGTCGTCATGTTGGTTTAGATATTAAGGGTAAGAATTCTGCTAATCCAACTGCTATGATTTTATCTGCTGCTATGATGTTGAGACATTTAGGATTAAATGACTATGCCAACAGAATTTCCAAAGCTACTTATGATGTTATTGCTGAAGGTAATATTAGAACTGCTGATATTGGTGGTACTGCTACTACTACTGAATTTACTGATGCAATTGTTGAAAAATTAGCATCTGCTTAAACAACAGACTAAAGAATTAAAGAGATTTTTCAATTTTTATACTGTTTGTATATATATTTACTTGTCAAGTATGACAAAAGGAATATATTTATTTAAAATAGAAAAAACCTTGTAATAGTGTAGATATATCGGAGTTGTAACAGCCAATTAAATCGATAAGATTTGCATCGGCTTCAGAGTTAAAAAAAATGTTCCCAAATTAGTACCTGCATACATTGCCTCTTCTAGTATATGGCCAGGTTAATTTTTACTATGAGTCAAAAATGGCTCAGTTTTTTCTTTGGCTTTGACTCTCCAGGAAATGTCGTTACAAACTGTCATTGCCCATGATTTCTTTTTTTCCATCTCAACACACGCCCCAAGTGAAATTTTTCAAAAACACTCTTTCATTCATTAACTCAAAACTTTAACTAGAAAATATGTGTGACGTTGTTCTTGGTGCCCAATGGGGTGACGAAGGTAAAGGTAAATTAGTCGATTTATTATGTGACGATATTGATGTATGTGCTAGATGTCAAGGTGGAAACAACGCTGGTCATACAATTGTTGTTGGTGAAACTAAATATGATTTCCATATGTTACCTTCAGGTTTAGTTAATCCCAAATGTCAAAATGTTGTAGGATCAGGTGTTGTTATTCATGTTCCTTCTTTTTTTCAAGAATTAGAAAATTTAGAGGCAAAAGGCTTAGATTGTCGTGAACGTCTTTTTGTGTCTAGTAGAGCTCATTTAGTTTTCAATTTCCATCAACGTACTGACAAATTGAAAGAAGCTGAATTGTCAGTAAATAAAAAGTCAATTGGTACCACTGGTAAAGGTATTGGACCAACGTATTCTACCAAGGCATCTCGTTCTGGTCTTAGAGTTCATCATTTAGTTAATCCTGCTCCTGAAGCTTGGGAAGAATTTAAAGCAAGATATCATAGATTAGTAGAATCTCGAAAAAAGAGATACGGAGAGTTTGAATATGATCCTGAAGAAGAATTGGCGCAATATGCTAAATATAGAGAAACTTTGCGTCCATTTGTAGTAGATTCAGTTACATTTATGCATAATGCCATTAAACAAAAGAAAAAGATTCTTGTTGAAGGTGCTAATGCTTTAATGTTGGATATTGATTTTGGTACTTATCCTTATGTTACCTCTTCATCTACTGGTATTGGTGGGGTTTTAACTGGGTTAGGGGTTCCTCCAAATCATATTAATCAAGTATATGGGGTTGTTAAAGCTTATACTACTAGAGTTGGTGAAGGTCCTTTCCCAACTGAACAATTGAATGAATATGGGGAAAAATTACAAGATATTGGCGCAGAATATGGGGTTACTACTGGTAGAAAGAGAAGATGTGGTTGGTTAGATTTAGTTGTTTTAAAATATTCTAGTATGATTAATGGTTATACATCATTAAATATTACTAAATTGGATGTTTTAGATACATTTAAAACAATTGAAGTTGGTGTTGCTTACAAAATAGATGGTAAAGTAATTGAGGGTTTCCCAGAAGATTTACATGAATTAGCTAGAGTTGAAGTTGAATATAAGACATTTCCAGGTTGGGAAACTGATATTACTCAAATTAAGAGATATGAAGATTTACCAGAAAATGCAAAGAAATATCTTGCATTTATTGAAGAATATTTAGAAACTCCAATTCAATGGGTTGGTACTGGACCAGCAAGAGATTCTATGTTAGTAAAGAAGTTGTAAACAAGTAAACAAGTATACTTTGTTTGATTTAATTTGATTTAGTTTATATAGCATAATATTAATGCTTTAGTGGAGTATTTTGTAATCGTAACTCTAGGATAATTCAACATTTTGTTGAGTGTGACGTGGTGTGGATAAATTACTCCACCCCACAAAAAAAAACCCTATAAAAAACCTAACAAATTCCTCCTTCCACCCCTTTTTAGAGCAAACCTTAAAAATTTAGAGTTAAATTAAAAAACAACACTTTGAAACGATCATCCCTTTTATTACATGTTATTATAACAAATTGACATTATAACTGTGTTTTCCTATTACTATATAAGTTTGACTATTATTGCTATTTAAATCAAAAGGGGGTCATTCAAAAAAAATACTATACCACTAATAAATTGTGATTTTTAAAGCTTGGACAGTTTGTACCTATAAATAGATCAAAGTGGCAAATCAGTTTTTAAAAAGAGCGATCAATATATTCAGTCTGGTTTATACGAGGGGACAGAAAAAAAGAGAGATCCTGTAAGTAGAGGGTGTGTCTGAGAGTATTATTACATCACAAATCATTTGAAAGTGTGCTTAGTCAGGATTCCCACTTTTATTCGTCTTCTCAAAAGAAAAAAAGTTAGTTGTACCATTAGTTGTTAGAAAATACACAATATGGATCTTTTACTTTCAAATCAAGACAGGGGTAGTATTAAAGTTGTCAGATTATCTAAAAAATCAAGCCATTCTTTAGATATTTCTATAAAACATGAATTTTGTATTGGTGGTAAAGAGAATTATATTCAAAAGATTCTCAATTTTAAATTCCAACATAAATCTCATATGATTATTGTTCGTAAAAATGGATTAATTCAACTTTACAAGAAAACTATCGATGATGATGGTAGTTCCTATTATCAATTATGTAAAGAATGGAAGAATTCTCAATTAAATATTCACGATACTATAGTATCAGTGGGATTTTTAAATCAGCAATATCTTTATAGTTGTTCTCGAGAAGGTAAATTAATTATTCGAGATTTAATTAATGATGATGCAGATGAAGGTTATAAAGTATATTTAATTCATTCTCCAGTTGCCGATATTGCTATGAGAATGAAAAATAACAATACTATGCAAGTGGTAAGTTGTGGTAAAAATAATGATGTCAAATTATATGATATTCTTAGTGATTCAGCTAGGAATTCTCCTACTTCTCCTCCATTGATAACATATCCCTTATCAATAGATTTAAGATATATTAGTTTAAGAAATCAACCATTGCGAAGATCACTTACAAGTTTAAATCTCCGAGATGAATATACTCCACCTGGTAGAAATGGAACTCCTTCTGATCGTCAAGTTTCGTCACTTTCACCAATTTGGAGTTCATTAACTCATTACCTGGATTATATATATAATGCTCATTCACTTGAGAAAATATCTAATTGGATTGTATCAGTGACAATAATGAATAATAATATACTTTGTGGAAGTCAATTTGGAAAATTAATCTTGTATAATTTATCATCTGATGGATACCCTATAACCACCCTTACATTATCGCAATTTTCCATATTAAATCTACATCCCATTGGTGAAGATTTATTAATGTATTCTGATTCAATGTGTAAAGTGGGGATTATTCGTGTATCATTAATGAAGGTTATTTTACAATATGATGATTTGAAAATCGGACCTATGAATCATTTTCAATATATTCTTCCTGAGAATATAACTTCAATAAGTAATCGTCGTAGAAGAAGACGACTGAAGATTAATGGAGGAATTAAATTTGATCCAATTTATATTCTAGTCACCACATTTGATAAACGAATTGTAATTTATAAACTATTTGATAATTCAAGTTCAGAGCTTTTATTGGATTGTAAATTGGGAGATTCATTAGTTCCTTCTGTGAGTTTATTAAATAAGAATCGACTGGATTATGAAATGATTCATTCTATATTTGGAAATGATGATGAATTAAGTGATGCCAGTAGTGTAGATGAACATGAAGAAGTTATACTGAAAAAGAGAAGATTATCCGTGATTCGAGAACAATATGATAATAGAATGGAAAATAGGGCAAAACCAAAACAACAACAACAACAACAACAACCTGTAAATTATTTACCAATACTGCAACATGTCCTGGCTGATGAAGAGTTAGTTCTGGAAAGTGAGGAAGGTGAATTTGGGGAAGATATTGATACACGAACTTCAAAGACAACAAATAACGATTTTGATGAATTAGGTTTTAAATAGACAATTGCATAATATATATTAATTGTAAGAACTTTATTTCTTAAAAATTGATCCTCCAGTTGATAACTTCTTTCTAAATGAAATTGTCTTGAATGGATAATCTTTTTGAGTGAATTGTCGGAAACTGGGCATTGATGTTGATGTTTGCATTCCACTTTTAACTTGTTTCACTTCGGTTATTCTCTCAATGTCACGTTTAAGTTTATTTTCATATTCTCTTTTGCACCAATCATAATTCAATCTATATGTTAACTTACTAAGGATAACCTGTTTATTAACTTTAGTAGAATAGTAATAATATTTTGGATCAACTTTCTGTAAATCTTCAAAATCATAAAACAAAACTGTTTCTTCATATTTGGGCAAATTAATATATGGATTGAATGTAGCTGGTTTTTCTTTGTAAGATGTTGTAGGACGAAACCATGTTAGCGCTTTATATTCTTCTCTTATTCTACTATTTTCCAGAAACATCCTTTGTATTAAAAAGAAGTAGTTTGTATTGTAAACATGGTTGCAAATCCACAAATGCACACCCCCAAAAAAAAATCACGTGACACGAAATCTCCAGGCAAAAAATACAAATGAATTTTCCCATTTCAGAGGTTGCCACCAAGACGTACTTCAAACTTACCCTACAATGTCTTATAAACTTAGTGCAACATTATCTGGACATGAACAAGATGTCAAGTCAATAACAACCATTGATGATTCTCAATTGGTTTCAGTACTGAGAGATTCAACTACTAGACTTTGGACAAATATTTCCACATCAAATCAAGATTCCACTATTGTTTTACATTCACCTTCTTCTAATTTCATCAATTCTGTAGCTTATATCTCTGACAAGAGGTTAATTGCTAGTGGTGGTCAAGATGCTATGATTTACTTGAACGAAATTGGAGAAGAACATCAAGAAAAGGATTCTTTTCAATTAATTGGCCATCAAGGTAATGTATGTGCCTTGGATTATAATCATGGTCAATTGATTTCAAGTTCTTGGGATACTACTGCAAAAGTATGGGATTTGGATGAGTTTTCAGTGAAACTTGATTTAAAAGGTCATGAATCTTCTGTGTGGGATTGTAAAGTTGTTAGCGAGAATCAATATTTGACTTGTTCTGCAGATAAAACTATTCGATTATGGCTTGGAGATCATGAAATTAAACAATTCAAGGGGCATACTGATGTAGTGAGAAAATTACTTGTGTTACCTGGAGTAAACCAATTCTTATCATGTTCAAATGATTGTACGATTAAATTATGGGATTTGAAAACTGGCGAGAATTTACAAACATTTATAGGTCATGATTCATTTATTTATGATTTAGGTTTGTTGTCTAATGGTAATATTGTATCTACTGGTGAAGATAGAACTGTTCGAGTTTGGAATATGAATGGGGAAATAATTCAAGTTATAACTTTACCTTGTATTTCAATATGGTGTGTTGCAGTTTTACAAAATGGAGATTTTGTAGTTGGTAGTTCAGATAAACAAATTCGAGTATTTACCAAGGAAAAATCTCGATTTGCTCCAATTGATGAACTTGTTGAATTTCGGAAATCTGTGGAATCTTCCACTATTGCTGAACAGTCTTTAGATGATTTGAAAAAAACTGATATTCCTTCATATGATGCCCTTCAAAAACCAGGTAAGAATGAAGGGTCAGTTATTATGGTTAAGAATGATCAAGGAGTAATTGAAGCACATCAATGGTCAGGGGGTGTTTGGAATAAGATTGGAGATGTAGTTGGTTCTGCCAATACTGGTAAGAAACAAGAATATAATGGTGTTGAATATGATTATGTGTTTGATGTTGATATTAAAGAAGGTGCACCTCCTTTAAAATTACCTTATAATGTAAATGATAATCCCTATGTTGTCGCTGAAAAGTTTCTTGCTGAAAATGATCTTCCTGGTTCTTATGCTGACGAAGTTGTTCGATTTATTGAACAAAATACCAAAGGGTTTAAATTGGAAGAAGGAAGCAACAAAGAAGATGTTGACCAATCTATACAACCAGTTGTTGATCCATATTCTGATGCATACAACAGACAAGCAAAGTTGGAAAATGAATTGAGAGTTATCCCTCAAACTGGATTTATATCATATAAAGATTATAAGAAAGATCAATTACTTGGTGGATTGAATAAATTGAACTCAAATCAGGATTCTTCAGTGCAACTTAGTTCTGAAGATATTTCTAATATCACTGAATGTTTAACTGATTTAAATTCAGCAAATTCACTTAAATTAATATGTCAATATGGTCGTCATATTATTAAGAAATGGAATACAAACTCCAAGTTAATTGGTTACGACTTACTTAGAATAAGTATTCCAAGAGTCACCACTGTTGATTTATTAAATTCAACTGAAGCAGCAGAAACACTATTAGATGCAATTATATCTAGTATTTCTGATTCATCATCAGAAATCAAAACCACCACAGCATTATTGATGATGGTTTTAAAAGTAATGAATAATATAATTGGTACAGTGTTCTTTATTCAATTATATATTGATCCTGAAGGAAGCAATTACCAGTACAATGACATGTTGAAACAATTTATCAAGAGTTTAACGACCATAATATCCCAAGCATCACTCGAAGCAAAGCTTTACAATACTACAATGACAACAATTGCCACTTTGATTTACAATTTAACTGTAAATCATTTGAAAACTTCAGGGTTAAAAAAGAATCCAAAATCAAGTACAACTATAATTGAGTTTTGGAATAAGGTTGGTACTCAAATTGTCGAATCCAATAGTGAAGCAGCATACAGATTAACTATTGCCTATGGGAATTTAAAGTATGCCTTGGCATATGAAGATAATGTTCCTCCTACTTGGTTAGGGGAAGTTGGTCAATTATATGCTGCTGAAAATGGAGAACAAAGATTTATTGAATTAGCAGAAGATTTAAAAAAGTTATAAGTAGATTGTTATAGACTTGTTTGTAGATTCAATATATTTCTTTATACACTCTAACTATAGAATAACTCTGGTACTTTATGAGTATAGTGAACTAATTTTTGAGCAATATCAATATTAAAATTATCAGTTAATTCCACAATTGAAAACACATGAATTGATAAATCAGAAGTAATTTTACCAATAATTTCATAATTCTTATTAATTGTTATTGACATTTCTTCTGAAAGTTGTACTTTAATAGGTCCATTACTTATAATTATTCCTGTATTTGATGATTGATCATAAGATTCACATTTCCCAAATATACTAACGACTTTGTTTTGATTGCCAGAAAGTAATGTACTGTCGACTTTTGTAACTGTTGTTTCCATGGTGGATATGTTGACTCGGTGATAAAGCTTGTAAGAAGAGTTAACGCGTTTACTTTTCAGTTGCGTTTTTTTTTATTCGCGTATGTCGCAACTGATAAATAAGATACGACACTAATGTCGCGACAATTATATTATACGTCTATATATAAGATTTTAACAATTACATAAATCATGTAAGAATTCACCAGCTTTACCCTTTTCTTCAGCTCTCATTAAACTTTCTCCAATCAAGAAACCATCAACATTATCTTCATACTTGTACTTCTCAACATCTTCTACAGTGGTGATTCCTGATAATGCCAATACTAAAACTTCACCTTTTCTTGAACTATTCTTGGCTTGATCAACTAAAGAACTAGTAGTATTTAAATCCACATCAAATGTAGTTAAATTTCTATTATTAACACCAATAATTAAAGGTTCACTATTGTCATCATTATAAGTTAAGGCAAGTGCTTGGTTTAATTCAGGTAAATCATTCACTTCCACTAACGGAATCATACCTAATGCTAATGAATATGTATATAATTCTTGTAATAATTTAGCATCAGCTAACATTTTAACAATTAATAATACAGTATCAGCACCAGCCAATCTTGCTTCTAAGATTTGATATTTGGAAAATATAAATTCTTTTCTTAAAACTGCTGGTCTAGTATAGTTTGAATCTTTAGATAAATCAATTACTTTACGAGTTAAAGTTAAATCATGTAAGGATCCTTTAAACCAGGTTGGTTCAGTTAATACGGAAATTGCTGAACATCCATTTTTAGCATATGTTAATGCTTGAGTACCAGGATGAGCATTAATATTAATATCTCCTTTAGAAGGAGATGCACGTTTAAACTCAGATAATATAATTGTTTGATTTTCTCTTTGAGTTAATTTAAGACGTTCATAAAAATTAATTACTGGAGGAGCAATACCTAAAGATAATTCAATTTCTAATTGTTCAAAAGATTTCCCAGGTAATGATTCAATTTCTTGATAATCTAATTGTCTTTGTTTATAAATTTTATTTAAAATATTTTCTGATTTTGATATAGATTTTCCCTTGGTTATAGCATCATTTTCTTCCCAAGTGCCTCCATAAATTCCCAATAAATTATCAATCATTAATTGACCACATTCAGTTAAAATAGATTCAGGATGAAATTGAACTCCTTCAATTGTATATTTTTTATGTCTAACTCCCATAATAACTTTTGGTGAAGTTTCAGTCATAGCAGTAACTTCTAAACAATTAGGTAAAGTTTGTTGACTACCAGCTAAAGAATGATATCTAGTAACTGCCACTGATTGAGGAACATTTTCAAAAAATCCTTTACCGTCATGACTAATTGTTGTTGTTTTACCATGAACAATTTCTCCAGCATAAGATACATCTCCTCCAAATACATCAAATATACATTCTTGCCCCATACAAACACCAAATATAGGTAATTTACCTGCAAAATGACGAATAGCATCACTAGAAATACCCGAATCAGTCAAGGGGTGTCCTGGACCTGGAGATATAAAAATAATATCAGGATTAAGTTTTTCAATAGTTTCAATATTAATTTTATCATTACGATAAACATCTACTTTGCCACACTTAGGTGATTGATGAAGAAATTGATATAAATTCCAAGTAAAGGAATCATAATTATCAATCATCAACACATGTCTTTTAGATTCAGTCATTCTTGGTATTTGTAGTGTGGTTTAAGAGGAATTTTTTTTGAAGTTTTTCAATTTTTTTTTGACTCATACAAAAGATGTTCTATCACGTGACTTGGGTTGAGGTTTTTGATGTCAAGTGTATTTAACATATTTCTTAATTTAACAACATCTGTACGAAACTGATTGGTTTATAAAAAGAAGCAGAAGAGTAGTATTTACAGCCGATTGTTACTAGTATAAGAAAACGTTAAATGCTAATATGCGGTACAACATAATGTTGGTTTACAGCGAATCTACTATAAGATCACGTTAAATACTAACATGTGGAACAACATAATGTCAGTTTATATTTGTTATAAAGAATTATTCATTCCCCTTCATCGTTACCAAACTATCAAGAACTACATATCGTAGTACAATAAAGAAATAAACTCTATAGTTCCGAAAATATCAGAGATATTTAAATTTTTGCAGTATTTAGTGGTTGCAAAAAAAAAACTATTCTATATACTCTACTCTTCTTTTTTTATTCTGTCTAATCGTTCATACTCCACACCTTTCAATACCAACGAACTAACCAATTCTAAAATTAACATAAACAATGAAGACAAGATTGCCAAACAATAATTTGAAATACTAACTCCAATATCTAACCAACTTCCTTCAGTTCTTACTAAAAAGAAAAAATTCAAGGATAAGAAATCACTTGTAGATATAATTAAACTTGAAATGGTAAATTTCTTAATTTCTAATTGATGATTCATAATTCCTAGACATGTAGATAATAAAACATAAGGGATAATTAATTTCAACATTAATAATGCCCCCATGGAAAATGGATCAAATATAGGAATTAATCGATATACTGAATCTAATGAAAACGATGAAATCAGGGCAACATTACCAATACCAAAAAATGCAATTTGTAAAAAGAAAAACCCAATAATTGTAATTCTAATAACTTGTAACCAATAACCTTTAGGTAATCTTCCTGTAGATTCTCGAGATTTAACAATTAATTCATGGGGGATTTTAAGCGACTCTTCAATAGTTAACCATTGTAATAATACTAATGAAAATCCAACATAAAATAAAACTTCAAATGAAATTGTAAGAATAATAAATGTTGGTAAAAATGTCAAGAATATAATTAATAACCTTAATTGATAATCGGTTGAAGGTGCCATTGAATGTAAAATTGGTAATACAATCAATGATACAATAAATGTTATCCATCCGATTAATTGTGATAGCAAAGGTAATCCAGTTCTTGCTTGTAATGAAATAACTGATACATTAGTAGCATACAAAATAATAGGTATAGTCAATAATTGATACCAAATTAATTTTCTTTGAATATAATCAACATCTTTATTAAGGAAAACTCTTTTTGCACCCAAAATTGCTACAATAAATGATAGTATCCCTCCAATATTTATTTGCATTAAACTTTCAACTTTAACTGGGTTTGAATTGGTAAAAAAACACATAAGGAAACAACTTGAAAACCAAGAAAGTTTCAACCATTTGGGGATTAAATTAGAACCGGTAACAGATAAGGGATATAATCCAATTAATACAAAGATAACAGAAAATATAAATCTTTGGAAAAATCCATAAGCAATTGCTTCATACATACCAATGAATGATATAATTAAGAAGAATTTGGTTAAATGTGAAATTCCATGCAAGAAAATATCAATTCCTTGTTTCAAATATTCAAATTCATCTAAAATGGTATACCAAAAATATAAAGGAAACCAAGTATACATATAATAATTAAATGGTGAGTTTTGATAATATAGTAAATAATTGATCAGACCAGCAATACTTACAAATATTCCAATTAATATGATTGAAGGTTTCAGGCTATACTTTTCCAAATCCAGTTCATTCAATATAAATAATTTTAAAAAGATATTGAAAGAATAAACAATCCAACCAAAGAACCCTAAAGTTACAATTGATCGAAGTAATGACCAATTATATGTTTGTAAATAATTTAATCCCTCTAATGCTTTCTTCATTAATTCTTCTGCAAGAGCAATTGCTTGATGTTCAATATCAACCTTTGTATCTAGCGGTAAATCTTGGTTTAAACTATTAATCAAATTTTCGATTTCATTAGTATAATTTGAAATTGGTTTTTCTTCAAATGGATTAAACGGTTTAAATTTAAATTGATGATCTTGAACTTCTTTTTGTTTAACGATATATTGTTCTACAATTGCCATTGCATTGGCATATAATGCATTAATCTTGGTTGATTGAGTTGCATCTAAATAACCTAAGGGTAATTCTCCAACTGAATTTGCTGGATATTTAGCTCCAATTAAATATGCCATAAGTGAAGCAATATCAGCTTGATTTACATCAAATCTTGCTAAATGATCAAATGCCCAAGTATTAAAATAATCACTTTCAAATCCACTAGTTATTGGATCTTGCTTCAATGTTTGTTCTTGAGGTAAATCTAGCAATAATTTTGGTTTATTTATTCCTGCTCCCCAAGCAATTAATGGAGTACGAGTGTTATCAGGATGACCATCACCATGAGATCCAAAATCACTCATACCATGATCAGCAGTAAATACAAATGCAGTTTTATCATCACCAAAAAATTTATTAATCTTAGGAACCAATTCCGCTAATTTTTGATCAATATATTCAATATTATCATAATATTCGGCAGAATATGGACGATATGCATGACCAGCAGTATCACAACCTAACAAATGTAAAAAGAAAACATTTCCATCTTGATGTAATTCGTTATGTAAAGTTTGATTTGTTGTCAGATTAGCTAATAATTCGTCAAAATGCTTAAATACAAAGGAATCTAATTCAATTGAACTTTGTGTAAAATCTTCAAATTCATGGCCATACATACAAACATCAATTCTACCAGGGACAACACCATCACCATAAGCAAACATTGGTAAAATATCAGGAGATCCAAAGGAATAAGTATGTTTTGATTGGTTGAAAAATGAATCAAAATTCACGGGATTTTCTTTCCAACCTTTAGTAACTGCAGAAACATCTTCATAAAATCCAGCAATCATAGCAACATGTCCTGGTCTGGATTCTGTTGGCATTCTAGTTTTAGATATACCCCAAGTACCATTATTTGAAACAATATCACGTAAATAAGGTGCTAAATATTTTTCCTCGCCAGTTTTAGGATGTTTTAATTTTTGAAAAGTTTTATCAGCACGTAAACCATCACCAACTATAAGAAACAATCGTTTTGCAGGCGGAGTTTCAGTTGATATATGATGATTCATACCATGAACTAACGGCAGGACAAAATAAATGTCAAAGATTGACCATAAGTAAAAGAAATGGAATAGTACACCTACAAATACAAGCAATTGTCTATTTCTATTCATTTTTTGGGGGGATAATTAGTAACGAATCAATTGTTGACACGTTTGGTTGTAAATAAATTACACGTAAAAAGAAAAACGCTTGGTTTATATATGTTTTTTCGCGACATCGTTGGTTACTACCAGGGTGTTAATGTCGCAAAAAAAGATCGCGACATATAGATATACATATAGATATACACTACTTGCAACAATAATTAATTTTTACTATATCCCTAACCTATTATACTCTGGTATATTTATCCAGTTTTATCATTCTCATCCAATCACAATTTTGTTTATAAACACTCATAGTGTTAGTGAAAACTCGAAGCGCTTCAGTAAATTCCCGATTAACTTCTAAATCTCGTTGAAGACATCTTGTATAAACATCCATATTCCCATTAATATTAATTAATTCAAAATTTTCTACATCTCTATTTGTTCTTTCAATTTGATATTGAACAATTAATCTCTTATAATTTAAAAATTCATGTTGATATTTCTTTATTGAATTAACATATTGTTGCCAGCCTTGAAAACTAATTTGAGGATCTAATACTGGATTTGGAGGATTTGGGGGAGAAAACGAATGTATCGTAGGTGAAGCATGTAAATCCAACATTGTTAGTTTGGAATTACTAGGTATATGACCATGAATTGAGTTTTTATTTAATGGAGTTTGTAAAGTTTCTGCTTTAGAAGTTCCATCAGAATATTCAGCTGCTGCACGTTTCTTTGTGCTTTGCATGGTAGATTTCCTATCCGATTTATCATGAGGTAAACTGTCGAACAAATCGGTGAAATCTAAAGTTTCTATATTATCATCAAGATTTTTTTCTAATTCTTCCAAATTAAATGCTGGTTTAAATCGTTTGAATTTACTTGGTGAGGTTGGCTGTGACGATGGTGGAGGTTGTGGTGGCTGTGACTTGGCACGCTTAGGTGATGCTGTTCTATTTAAATGTTTTGGACGTGGTTTAGGTGGTATATTCAATTTGACATCCAAATAATCATAAAGCTTGTTAAGTGTATCTTGGGATTTTGCATCTTCGTCTTCCTCTTCATAGTTTCCCGCAGGAGTAGAATAATCACTGGGTTCATCAGATAAGGAAACATATTCTGGAGGTTGGTTATTTCCCAGGATATTAAAAGATTGATCAAAATTATCTTCCAGGTCTAGTTTATGTTCTTGTTCTGATTCTTCTTCCAGTGATATATCATCTTCCACAACAATTGGATCACTTGAATTTATTCCTGTTCCAAAGGAAGAGTCGCCAGATGATTGATTTCCATTTTTATATTGAGCATCTAAAGGTTCATCCATTTTATATCTATTAAATTCCTGTTTGGCTTGGTTATATATTGCTTCTTTCTTTGCTGAAGCATACAGGTGATCTTGATATGATGATGACCTTTTATGTTGTTGTTGTTGCTGCTGCTGCTGCTTCTGTTGTTGTTGTCGTGCTTTCATTTTGTTTACAAGTTCATTTATCCTTTGGTCTTGCTCTCGTTCTCGTTCTCGTTCCCGTTCCCGTTCTCGTGCTTCCAACTCTTCTCGCTTTTTTCTATATTCATATTCTTCATGTCTTTTCCTTGCTTCATACTCTTGCTTCTTCCTTTCGAGTTCCTCCTGCATCTTTTTCGCTGTATATTCTTGTTTCTTCTTCAACTCCTCTCGTTGTCTCATAGCTTCTTCTGCCTTTGCACGTTCCAACATTTCTCTTCGTAATCTTTCAGCATAAGCAGCAGCTTCTTCTGCTGCTCGTTTTTGAAAATTATTGGCATTATTATAATAATGAAAATATGAATAACCACCATAATTATTGTTTCGAGCAGAAGATGTAGTGAATTGGAAATTCCGGAATGAATCAGATTTTGAATCTGTCTTGCTATTACTACCAGTACCACTCATTTCTTTTTGTTCCTTTAATATTTCATACGCTTGATTGATTTTAATAAATAATTCATGATGGCTTTTATCTGGAGTTTTATCTGGATGGTATTTTAATGATAGTTTTTTATATGCTTTTTTTATTTCTTCTATTGATGCAGAAGGGGTCAACCCTAGAATTTGATAATGTGATTGTAAAGATGTAGTTGTTGACATCTAGATAACTTTGTATTACAAATTCGACATATATGAGTAAAGTATGTAGTGAAATGTAAGGTTTATTAGTTTAGTTTTTTTTCTTGCCTATTTTTTTTCTTTGTTTTGATTAAATCACAACATATACTGCCTTGTTTTACCCCAGATCAAAACTTAGTAAAAGAAACGTACTTGCAAAAGCAATAGTATTATTCGTGGAAGTGGGTGGTATGTGTATGAGTAGTTCATATTGTTGCAGGTTTGTATTATTTTACTGTAAGTTAAACGTAGTTAATTTGAGACAAACGAGATACCTTGTTAATAATATAAACAAAAGATTTTACTAGTGGAAACCTAAATATCTAGAAGTAAAAACTGTATATAAGTTATGTTAATTACATCAGAGACTGAAAACTCCCATCCTAGAACCTGGAAATATCACAGGAACCTTTATTACCTAAAGAGGTAAAAACCATTATTAAGGTCAACTAAAATTCTCATGATAACACATTATAAATGTTTGTCACATTCTAGGTCCAAATTGAAGTTTAGTCTGTTTAAACAACCCAAGAAGAAGAAGAGGAATACCTTACTTATTATACACTTTCCCTAGTAACAGGTTGTATTCAAGTATCGATTTAATTTGCAGTAATATTAGATAAAATCACGTGCACAGCTTTCTCAATTGTCTTTCAAAAAAAAACAAAAAAATTGACAACAGACACCAGACAACACAGATTACCACCACAGTTTATATATCAATCAATCACAGTTTGAGTACAAAATGACATTGACACATTCGGTAACTACAAGTGGTGCTCATATTTTTCAAAATCTTAATACATCAAATTATCTTTACCTTAATGGTGATGGTAAAATTGAGGTTTCCAATACTCCACCTACAATTTATGATTCAAAATTATCCACAGGTCTTCATTCAATTTCTTGTATTATTGGTGTAATCAAGTTGAAAATAAGTTCATATGTTATAATTGCCGATAGTCATACAATTACTGGGTCAATTTTAGGTAACGAAATTGCTAAGGTTGAATCATTCAAGGTTTTACCCTTGGGAAATAATCAATATGCTAAATTAAATGCTGAAGAAGGGGAATATTTAAAATTATTGAATCAACATTTAACCAATGCAACTTTATACTTTTCAATTGATAATAAATATGATATTACTAATTCTCTTCAACGTCAATTCACTACAGTTAATTTACAACCAGATGCAAGATTTATGTGGAACAAATATTTGTCATCTAGCTTAATTGAAAATGGTGGGGAGGAATTTGTAACTCCTTTAATTTATGGATATTTTAAATCTCATTCTGCTACATTTAACGGTCCTCATTTATTAGATTTCGCATTATTAACTCGTAGAGCTAATACTAGAGCTGGTACAAGATATTTTAGAAGAGGTATTGATAATGATGGTAATGTGGCAAATTTTAATGAAACTGAACAAATCTTTACAGCAGCTGATAATCATATTTATTCATTTTTGCAAACAAGAGGTTCAGTTCCAGTTTATTGGGGAGAAATTAATAATTTAAAGTATAAACCAAATTTAGTAATTTCTTCAAAATCTTCATTAAACCCAACTGAAAAACATTTTTCTGAACAAGTACGTAAATATGGTAAAAATTATTTAGTTAATTTGGTTAATCAAAAAGGTTATGAATTGCCTGTAAAACAAGCTTATGAAGCTGCAATAAACAATTTACCAGAAGATTTAGCTAAACAAGTTGATTATATTTATTTTGATTTCCATCATGAATGTAAAGGTATGAGATATGATAGAATAAATTTATTGATAGATAAATTAATTCAATTAGGTTATACCAGTGATAATTATTTTTCCTATGATTTAATGGAGAATAAGATTCTTTCTGTGCAAAATAAAATTGTTCGTACAAATTGTATGGATTGTTTAGATAGAACAAATGTTGTTCAAGGAGAATTGGCTAGATGGGTTTTACAAAATCAATTTATTAAACTGGGATATATTGATAAGGATTCTCTTGTTAATTGGAATAAAATTGATCCTAAATTTAACCTTTTCTTTCAAAATTTTTGGGCTGATAATGCCGATGCAGTTTCTTGTGCATATTCAGGAACTGGAGCTTTAAAAACTGATTTTACAAGATTAGGTAAAAGAACTTATAAAGGAGCTTTAAATGATTTATCAAACTCCATAACCAGATATTATAAGAATAATTTAAGAGATGGAAGTAGACAAGATTCTTTTGATTTATTCTTGGGTAATTATAAACCTTTCCAAGGTACTATCAATTCTCCATTTATAGATAAAAGGCCAGATATGATTCAATTATTACCTTATTTAATGGGTACTTCATTTTTGGTATTAGTAGCAATTCTTTATTATCCAAGAGGTTCAATTTTTGATTTCAAGAATTTGGTGATTATTAGTGCTTGTGTTTATTTAAATATAAGAGGTTTATTATACATGTTAAAAGATGGGTATCAATTTGTTGATTGGCCAAAATTATGTCCTTTAGATTTCTTGGAAAAGGAAGATATTGGACATGGATCAATTAAATATCGTGAAACAGAAAATTTTACTACAGTTGGAAAGAAGAAGAATTAGAGTTGTTTTTAATGTGTGAGTTTTTTTGTTTTATTAGTTAGATTTATAAACATATTTTAATTTTTGAAGTCAAGTTGTGGTTATATTGAATATGATATTTCACGCCAATTTAGCATTAGTCTCTTTCTTTGTTTCCTTCCCGTCGATATCATACCTTGATAGAATTTGTATGTTTTTCGTCTCGACATATATTTCCAACATTTACCAGCATTTTGCAACCAAGCTTCAATTGGAATTTGAAAACCGTATCTAGTTTCCTTCAAGGAAGCGCTCTCCGATATCGTTGTACGAAGGTTTTTGATATGGCACATGTAATATGTAGTGGTTACTGTATTGTAAAATATTACAAAGAACTTCTCCAAAGTGGTAGAACCATAACATTCTTTCCAAACACAATCCACTTCAGCTTCAAGAAGCTCGTGAGTTTGCTTTAAGATTTTCTCGATACGACTTTCAACACCACACGATGGTCATGATAATTAAACTTGTCAATTCACAGTCTTGCAAATAATGTTATCATATTTTTAAATAATATTTTGAGTTTACTCCAACAGAATTCACCATCAGGGTTACTTACAAAGAGAAAAGCGTCCAACATATATGCTTGAAACATCTTGGCATTCCAATTAAAACTATTCACCTGATTGTATTGACTTCATGTAGATGTCAACCCAATAAATCTGTGGTCTTCTGAAAATGTATCCAGAATGCCAATCCAAATATTTCATTCCTTGGAGTTAGGTAAATCACGATTTGGAAATGAAGTGTTAAAGAGAATATCCAAAATATTTGATGCTTCGGGTGTTAATTTACCTCATATAATTATAGTTTGGTAGTTTGAACATTCATTAACTTTTTGAAGTAATGCTACATGTTCTAATTTTTTGCTTTTAATTTTATTTCGGTTACATTGTTCTTAATGATCTTCGCTTACTTATTACTGACCTTATCCAGATTCTCCTTCCTTTGAGATTGGAAATATTCACAGAATCGTTTCTTCATGCATAAGTATAATATACAAAGAAATCAGTCAATATTAATCCAAAAGATTGTATGAAACTATAACTTTACATAACGATTGCGGATTTGGAATTTTTAGGAAACCATACCAGCAAATTCTGTTTGATATGCGAAACATTATAATCAAAGATTCTCTACATTCTCTTGTTTGACTTTGCACTTTCCCTAACTATAGTTTCTAGCCAATGGCAGAGGGTTTTAAGCCACCAATTGAAAGCGACTGAACTATTCATACCTTTTGATCTATATACATACAAGTTTGTACTTTTAACAACATGTCAAAGTTTTAGTTCGTAGTGCAAAGTTAGATCAAAAATCTCGCTGAGTTTCAGCAAGAAAAAAAAAGTGGTCACCGATAGAAAAAAAAATACCAAAAACAACCTTGTTTATCTTTGTTTGAACTTATACAATATAATGTCAGACATTTTAGAAAAGTCGTTAGATGAGATAATTGGAGACAAGAAGAAATCAGGATTTCCTTCTCGTCGTGGTGGTCATGGTGGTCCTCATCCTCGTGGATCTAGAAGTACTCATTCATTTTCAAGAGGTCCACAATATGGTGGTAAAATTCACAAACAAAGACCAAATGTACATGGACATGTTAAAAAACTTAATTATTCATCATTGCCCAGAGACATTGCTTCACTTGCTGGTTCAAGACCAGTACTTCGTGTTAAAAACATTCATCCTGATTTAAATGGAGAAGATTTATCTAAATTATTTGGAAATGTTTCCCCAGTTGATTTTGTTAAATTTGATGCAGAAAATGATTCAAATGCTTATGTTTGTTTTCACAATGATAATATAAAGAATAACGCTGAAGCTATTGAAAAATATGATGGAAAGAAAGCAATGGGAAGAATATTAATTGTGGAAAATGCTGTTTCATTAGCTGATCGTATATCTAGTCTTCCAGTAAGACGACAACCAGTGACTCCCTCGACATTTAAACAACATAAGAAACCAATTGGTAAAGGAGGAAGAAGAAGAAGAGGCAAACCATCAGTAGAAGATTTGGATAATGAATTAAATGCATATATGAATGCCGATATTGATCAACCAAGTGATGCTATGAATGTGGATTAAAGTTTATACAAAACCTATATATACATCTAAGAAAAACAATGTATTAATTATATTTTTTTTATTTAACCCATACCTTGGGTAGCTTCAACTAAAGAAATGTAAAGATTTTTTGTCTTTTTTCTAAAAGTCTTTCCAAAGTATAGGAACCCAACAATTGATCCAATAGTGACGAAATCAATAACTGCTAATGCAATATAAGTATTGGCAGTACCAGCCCCATCTAACCAAGGAGAACAAGCAAATGTGAAAATACAAGCCAAAGTATTGTTAATAATTGATACTCCGACCATACCTTGAATAACAATTTCTGGATATGCATCCATAAGATATGACATTGCTGTATCCCCAATTGAACCCCAACCAAAACCTATTAATCCTAAACCTACATATATGACTTGCCATGGCCATTGTCTTTCTGCACCAACACCAAACATAATTAACCCTGCAGGAGATATAACCAAAGTAACGAATAAAAGATATAATCTATATTCTGGTTCCATTATACCATTATTACGTCTAGCAAGCCAAAGAACATGTTTATCAGATAACCACCCTGACATTAAACAACCAATAACTGCCCCGATTAACGTGGCAACATTCATAACAGCAACACCAGTATCAGATTTATTCCAAGGTGGATCATAAAAATAAGTATCTTGAGTAGTCAAGAAAAATGTCATATAGGAATCTTGTAAACCCCATAAGATACCTGATAACCAAACTGCAGGTAAGGCAAATACTTTAAAATTAAGTAAGAATCTTTCAATGTATTGCTTGAACCCATAACCAATTAAATAAGGTGAAGGAGTAATAATTCTAATTCTTTCAAGATATGGTTTTAATTTTTCATCTTGAGCTTCGACATCATTTCTTGATTCTTTAGAAGAAGAACCTTGATCAATAACTGCAACTGAAGCTTCTTCGTGTTTCTCTTTTTTACCTTCTATTTCAATTTCAACTGATGCAGAATCTACAATTGTTGAATAAGCTGATCTATCAAAAACAGTTTCCTCACATCCAAAAATAATGACAATTACTGTAATACCACAAATAATTGCCCCCCACCAACCCACCCATCTAAATCCTTGGTTCATAGAAATAATATGAGCAATTAAAGGACCCAAAAATGAACCAATAGAGGTGGCCATAATATAAACAGTTAAAACTGAACCTAATTGATGTTGAAAGAAAATATCTGATAAAGATTGTTGAACTTGAGCTTCAGCGCAAGCTTCAGACATACCAACAAACATTTGAGACCAAATTGTATCAGCGGTTCTTCTTGAAGATGCAAACCATATACATCCTAAAGTACCAACTACTAAACAAATAATATAAGTAATTCTTCTACCATAAAGGGAAGAAGCAGGAGCAAAGAAAATGCATGACCAACCAATGAAAATGAATAAAACACCAGCACCAGTATTCATAGCATCATATGAAATACCATAAATTTCATTTAAAGAATCTTGAGCAGCACCAGCGTCATTTGAAGTAGCAGCAGTTAACCCAGTAATAAATGAAACTAAAAGAAAATGCCACATTTTCCGAGACATTGACCAATTTAAAGGGTCATTTGGAGAATCTGAAGGTTGAGGAATAAGTATTAAACCATCTTTAGTTCTCTTTAAAGGTTTTCCTGAACAATCAGAAGATTGATCGTCACCATATAAAATGTTGACTGTACCAGGGATGAAATTTTCATCATAATGGTCAACAGATAATGGAGCACTCATATGTTAGACAATAGTTAGTAGATTAAATATATATATATATATAGGGAATTTTTGTTTAAAGTATTTGGGTTGAAATATCAAAGTAGGGGCAAGCAAATAAATATAATAGGGTGTTTGTATAAAAAAAAATGGAATATATTAACTTAAAATTAGGTTATGTCAGTTCAATGATTCCATTATGTTAAAAGAATGAAGTAAGTATAAAATAGTGAAAGTAGATTGGATTATATATATATTTGATTTGATTTATTGCCCTATTATTGTCTCTATCAGACACCTCTTGTTAATTCCCTGTTATTAGATATAAAAAAAGAAAAAGAAAAGGAAAAGAAATATGAAAAAAAATTTTTCATTGTTTGTCAGTGGATGAGTTTTAAATATTTTTACAAAATTAGGCCAATAGATGCGCCTGTGAAAAGAGAGACAAAAAAAAATATTTTATATATTCCATTGTGAAGAAGTCATTTTTTAAGATAACAATCTTTTATCCTGTATGTGGTACTTGTAATATATCTAACTTATATAATATAGGATAAGAGTGAGGGTGGTGGGGGCTTGTTTAAATCATATATAAATCAATTTAATTGGGTGCGAAAATATGTCAAAAAAGCTTAAACTTGACCCTTTTTATTTTTTTTTCTTGTCTAAAAAATGACTCGTGTGACACGTTTCTTTTTTCTGTTATTCTTTTTTCAGTGTATTCTAGAACGAGAGCTTTTAATTAATAACCAGTTATACAGATAAAAGATAAAATATATAAAAAACTTGTATAGTTATGAATAATACTTCGACATCCCTGTTTCAAAATCTGAATGACTTGAAATAGTAAAAAAAAATCTTTGTGCGCATTTCTAATTTCCTTATCTAATTTCTCGATTATTAATCTTATTGTTTTCACTTACTCAGATAGGCGAATAATGTCAAGTTGATATACAATGGAAAATCTGAATTACGAAGTGAGGAGATTAGATATTTTGGTTGCTGTAATGATTTCGTCATAATAATTTCTCGGACATCGATTTCCTTCAAGGAATTTGAAAGTGTGGAGAAAGTCAACAATAAAAATTTGTTGAATGAGAGAGAGAGAGAGAGCGGAGAAATCTAGTGAAATCCGCGATTTTGATTTGAACTGGAAAATATGAAAAATATTAAACTCCTTGTGTCTTGATGTCAAAGTGAACAAAGGATTTCTTTATTATGTAGTTTGACTAGTCAAATTTTCTATTTTTATAGTTTGTTTGTTACTAATAACTAATGGTGGAGAAGTGATATTTTTGGATTCTTTTCCTGAACATTCTCTAATCGAACATATTGTTTAGTAAAATGTTCTATTATAGTTAGTATTAAGTTGTGTTAACTATTCTCAAGAAACTCTTGCCAATACTTGACTTTCAGTCAGCAAGATGTTCGATTATAGTTAGTATTAAGTTGTATTGACTTTCAGCCAGCAATATATTCGATTATACCTAGCATCAAGTTGTATTATCTATTCTCAAGAAACCAAGGCTTCCAGATTCCAGGTCGTGTACCATGTACCAGAAAAATAAACAGGTATTTAAAAAAAAAATCAAGTTATACAACTATTGCCATGTACAATCACACTAATGGATCAAGTTAAAAAACCTTTACTCGTCACTTGTGATGAATTGAATCAAATCAAAGGTGGAATCTCTCAACTTCAAGCCACATTAAATTCCACGCTTAATAAAACACCTACTGAAGAACAATATAAGTTACTTTCATCGTTAATTCAGAATCCTCAAGATATTAAAGGTGAAGCTAAATCAACAATCGATCGAGTTCAACAATTACTATCTATTCCACAAACCAAAGTTGCTGTTAGATTACGACAATTATATGATTCTGGTCAATTACCCTTAATTCAAGCTTTATTGAAGATTGATTTTAAATCTCCAAATTCTGATCGATATTTAAATGATTTTTTATCTTACAACCCAAGAATACCTCCAAATGAAGTAGAAAGCTCTCGTAGATCAGGTCCTGTCTCTTCCCTAATCAAAGAACTGTATTCTTATCCTCCACCATTACCACCAATTAATAATCAATCACTTTTAATTAGAATAACAACTGATAAATCATATCGACAACCTTCAGATTTTTTGGAACTGGCTACAACACATGATTTTAACAAAAGTCATAATGCAAAATTAGCCATTGGCGGTAGATCAATTATGGAATTAGTTTTATTTGAAATTCTCGATGAAATGTTTCCTAATATGTATGAAGATGATTTACTAGTTATAAGATCAAAATTAATGTCTCCTAGTATTTTAACAAAATTAGCATTTGGATATAGGTTAGTTGATCATACTAAATATAGTTTATCTACAAGTGTTGATTTTGATGAAAAATTACAATTAATTTCAAAACTTTTCCTAAGTTATATTGCGGGATTAAGTATTGAAGGATACTCAATATATGAAATTAAAACTTGGATTAGAAAATTATATGAACCAATGATTCAAGACATTTTGACTGATTATAACCCTTACTCAAATGTTGCCTTGGTTGAATTAAATTTATTATTTAAACTGGTGCGTAATTTATATAAAATTCCTGAAGATAATATTAAATATGAAATTATTCAAATTGAATCTGATCCATATGTTGCCCAAGTTTTAATTAACGATGAACCTTTAGGTGTAGGTACATCAACTATAAGTTTTGAAGAAGCTAAAACAAGAGCTGCAAACGATATTTTAAATGATCATGAAAGAGTAGCAAGAATTATAAATTTATTATTTGAAAATTATGAAGAAGTAGAAGAAAAAGAAAAACAAAAAAAATTAGAAGGTGGTTCATCAAGTTCCTCACGTCCTAGTTCTATTCATCTGTTGGAAGATTTAAAGGATTCTAGTACTAATTCAATACCGCTGGTTCCTCAAGTAACAAAATCTCCCGTAACTGAATCTTTTAGTGAACAAAAACCTCCACCTTTAAAACTGTTGTTGCATTCAATAAATACTCCAACAACAAGTAATCTGGATACTGGATCAGCACCACAACCTTATGGAATAGTACCCCCAGCTACATTTGGTACTACAGGTGTTCAAGCTCAACTTCCCACAACGCCACATCAACTGATTTCAGTTGGAGGAATAAATCCTCCTACTCTTGGAGCTGAGGTAAAATATGGGATTGATAATACTGCTAGAAATAAATTATATGCTTTGCTAGGTGTAAATCATATTATACCAATATATGAATTTCATTATTCTGATTCTGGTTTCCAAGCGATTGTTAAAGTAAATGATACTATATTAGGAGTTGGATATGATAATAATAAGAAGATTGCTGGTCAAAAAGCAGCCATGTGTGCATTGACTAATACACAAGCATTGGTTGCACTTGGAGTTGATCCCAAATGATTGCAAAAAACAAAAAGAAAAGAGGAAAACCCAAACAATATTTTTTAAAACATCGGTAATAAATCGGTTTGTTTTTGTATATTTGTATAGGTGAAAAGTTCGTTGATCTGACCAATCACGACTTCCGGATCTAATAGGTAATTTAATTTTAAGTGAAAAAAAAAAAGCTTTTTTTTGTCTTGTTTGTTTCAGTTTCGGTTGATAACTGGTCGGAAGTCAGTATCTCAACGCTTTTTCTTCTTTCTTTCTACCGTTGTAATTGATTGAATTTTCCATCTTGAAAAATTTAAATATTCGTCCAAAGCCAAAAATAAAAAATTTTTGTCTTTCTCTTCTTCTTCTTTCTCTCTTTCTTTCTTCGACATATCAATTCCCTTTTAATTTATTCATAATATATACTTCAAAAATGTCTGATCCAAGAGTTCCTAACTTAACTGTTAAAGATTATGCTTCCTTTGCTCTTGCTGGTGCCATGGGTTGTGGTGTTACCCACGGTGCTATGTGTCCAATTGATGTTGTCAAGACTAGAATTCAATTAGAACCAACTGTTTACAACAAGGGTATGTTCGGTTCTTTCAAGCAAGTTATTTCTAATGAAGGTGCTGGTGCTCTTTTAACTGGTTTCGGTCCAACTGTTTTAGGTTATTCCTTACAAGGTGCTTTCAAATTCGGTGGTTACGAATTATTCAAGAAGAATTTTATTGAATACTTAGGATACGACAATGCTAAACAATACAAGAACTCTATTTACATTGGTTCTGCTGCTTTAGCTGAATTCTTTGCTGATATTGCTTTATGTCCTTTAGAAGCTACCAGAATTAGATTGGTTTCCCAACCAACTTTTGCTGATGGTTTAATTGGTGGTTTCGGTAGAATCTTAAGAGAAGAAGGTGTTGGTTCTTTCTACAATGGTTTCACTCCAATTTTATTCAAACAAATTCCTTACAACATTGCTAAGTTCTTAGTTTATGAAAGAGCTGCTGAAGCTATTTATGGTGCTATCCCAACTCCAAAGAAGGATTTAACTAACACTGCTACTACTTTCGTTAACTTGGGTGCTGGTATTATCGCTGGTTGTGCTGCCGCTATTGTTTCTCAACCTGCTGATACTTTATTATCCAAGGTTAACAAGACCAAGAAGGCTCCAGGTCAATCTACTGTTGGTTTATTAGTTCAATTAGCTAAACAATTAGGTTTCAAGGGTTCTTTCACCGGTTTACCAACAAGATTGGTTATGGTCGGTACCTTAACCTCTTTACAATTCACCATTTACGGTACTATTAAGAAGGCTTTGGGTTGTCCACCAGCTGTTGAATTATAAGCTGATTGAAACGATTCAAATACTTTAAGATGTTGGTTAGTGAGCTTGTATCATAGATTTTTTGTTTCAATTCTCTTGCCAATTGTCTAGTATCTACTACATTCTTTGTTTATAATTTTTAGTACATAAAACTTTTTCGGATCAAATTTTGTAGAAGAAAGATTTTGCGAGTCTCATCTCTAAATCTCCGAGATGTTCTTTGTGAAAGAGTTGCCAATTCTACACGAGATAGAATTTACAAATAATCAATTCAACTGGGATATATACATATATCATAGAGCATATATCAACTGTAAATGGTCTCGACTTTACTTTATACAATAATCGTGTGTAAGAAACTTCCCCCGGAGAATTCCGGTGCGCGATTAATTCTAATTTAACACACACATGGAAATGTGTGTCTTTTTTTTCTCTGTGGTGCAAATCTATCAACCGGAATTGTGTTCCCTCGGAATTGATTCAAAAAACGTGTTGCAATGCATCGAAAAAAATATACGTAATTTATATTCTTGTTTCTGGGGAAAATGTGGGTGAGATTTTCAAGAATGTTATACTTTGTCCAGTAATACCTTCATAGAATTTAGTTGGATGTTTCATTCACAGGTCAAGTTGGTTAGGTGACAAATGGTCAGTTTTTTTGAAGAATTATCTTTAAACGGGTATATGGAAGAAATAATGGAAGAAACTTAAATATGCTTGGCCTCTAAACTGGCGAATTTTGCCTGCTGCAAATTGCATTAAATATATTAACCTTAAATTAGAAAAATTATAGTTTGAATCGTGATGTACTTACCATGTGAGAACGTGTAAAGTGTCTGTTAACCCTCACTGAACAGCGGGCTCTATTTAATAGGATGTAATTCTGGCTACTGATCTTTCGGAATAAACTGTAAATAGTGGTATTCAGTTAAACAGACCTAGCTGTAAATCAATTATCAACTTGTCTACAATCTAAATAAACAATGCAAGAACTATTTATCGAGTATTATTAACTGTTTCGAAACGTTTTTGTGAAATGTTTGTGTGCTAAGAAAACTAACGTAATTTGCAGCCATCTGTAAAAAAAATATATCAAAACTCGGTTACTGATTTTTCGTAATTTAAGCTACTGAAATCATTTAAATGTCACGATGTTTGCTTATTCTTACAAGAATGAATACTAAAAACATTATTATATTAAAAAATCTATCAATCAATTAAACAGAATTCTGATCAACTTTACTATCTAATTTATCTTCAAGAATACCATCATATTCTTTACTTTGTATAACGGTATTTCTTCTTTTATCCAAAAAGTAATTAGCAACATAAACAGAAGCCGTGATAAATTCCATGGTAGTTGCCAACACATATTCATAAGTGACAAATTGTGAACTTAATCCGTTAGCAGTATAATTTGACATATCATAATAATTCATTTTTGTTACAAAAATTGAAATAACACCAAAAACACCTCTAATAGTAATAAATGGAGCAACAATGAAAATACTATATAAATTAATATGTCTAACCCCTTCTTTAACATAAACATATATTGCCAATAAAATTGCAATTAAAGTTAAAGCAAGAAACATAACTTGACCAGTGGTTCTTAATGCCTTGGCGGTAATAATACTATTTGGATCTGGTTTAGTTGGATCTTGACCAGCTAAAGTAGAACCACCACTAATAACCAAAGCATTTGCTGGAATCAATAATAAATGAAATATGGTAGCCAAGGGGAACCTTGCTCTTAATTTCTCACGCAATGTAGTAGCATTAGCTATATTCTTTTTCTTTTGTTCTTTAGTTGGTCTAAACCAAGATTCGCCAAATTGATATAATTGAGCATTAGCAATTAAATGGAATGAACAAAGAACTAAAACAAAATAACCTTCAGCACTAAAAACAAGATATGCAATTAACCATTGCCAATGACTATAACCTAATGCTGCAAATACCACCCCACACATTTGACCACATACTCGGAAAACGCCATAGATTAAAAGGGAAGTATAAATTGATTTAAATCCCTTTTGAGAAACGATTCTAATTGTTAGTATAAGATAAGCTAAATAAAGTACAAGAAAGATTGAAGCAGCAATCCCAGAATTTCTATCGATAAAACCCATGCTATGAGGTGTTGAGTATTTAAAGAGAAGATTGGTTTGGAAAAATGATACGCGAGAAGAAGAACTATCTTTGGTTTATATAGTTCAAAAGAGTAATCCTTGATTGGATACGTTACATTTTATACATAATTATTTCGAATATTGAGAACAATGGGGTGGCTATTTGGGGAATATTATTTTTGAGTAGGGTATTCAGGCGTGGCATTCTAACGCAATAATTTTCGAGTATAAATTTGGAACATTGACTAAGAAGGCTTGAACAATAGAATTTCATTGGGACAATTGCGTATCTGTACAATTTAAAAAAATAAACAAGGTAAGGGATTTCTAGAAAAATATCAAGTTTCTTTTCAAAAGGAAACGTCATAGCTTAAACTTAACAAATTTACTACCTCTAAAATTTGAAAGTGGAGAATTGTATCAGTGCAGGATAACGTCATAATCCTTGTAATTTAAAATATCCGTAAATATAAGACAAAAGATTTAAATTGGATGCCACGAGGTATTTTTCTTGGCCTGGATATCGCTCTGCACTATGAAAGGCTAACTTACATTCGCTAATGTTATTTACGATTAATAACACTTTGTGGATGCAATTACGTAATTACATTGATTTTAGAGATTCAGGTCATGTAATTTTAAATTAGTTTGATATAAGGGGGTCGTTATTCAATAATGAATGTGCGAAGATTCATGCAAAATCTGAAGGAATTAACGAAATATGTCAGAATGAAATGATGGATCGATAGAATATTCTAGATTGAACAATGATTTTAACCTTCTACATGAAATTCCTCATTATAATCTAGAACATGGTTTGACGTAATGGTTGCAATTATAACCGCATCTATTAGTTGGTATTATTTGGATGATTGGCACTTTTCTTATATGCACACCACACTATAATGTCTTTACACAATTTTTTTTCTGCGATGATTTCAGTTTTCACTTGCAACATTAAGGTAATTGTTAAAAACCCTCCCAATGTCAAAAGTTTACAAATCAAAGGAATATATTTCAGAATCAGATTTATCTGATGATGAACATGAAGAAGTTCAATATCAACCTCCAAAACATTATCATCTTCATGAATCAAAGGCCAAATTAGATATTAACTCAATTAAAGATAAAGAAATTTGGTTAATTAAAACTCCCAAAGGATTCCCATTATCGGAATTGAAAACATTACCTATTTCATTCACAGCAACATCAGTAAAACAACTACATGATCCTTTGAAATTGAAAAATGGAGCTAAATTTAGTGTTGATGAAGAATTATTAGTTAATCCTGAAACAGGAAGTGTTGGTAAGCATTCTGTCTTTATTAAACTGTCATCTAAAAATAATAAATTGAAACCATGTGGATTGGATATTAGTAGGATGTATAATATTAGAGAATTGGTTACGATTCCTGATATTAAATATGATGAGGTGGTTATACCCAGAGAAAATGTACCACAAATTGAAAATTTAAGAATGAGACATTTCCCAACTGGATATGGAGCAAGAGATTATAAATTTGAAGGAGAGGAAACAGCGAAACCAGTGAAGAGAACCAGAGAAGAGGACAACCAACCTGAACCAGTAAAGGAACATAAAGAAAAGAAACATAAGAAAGACAAGAAGGAAAAGAAAGAAAAGAAGAAATCCAAGAAGGATAAGCATTAATACATTTCTACATGGATATTATTGTTTATTGAATAGAAAAGTATAGATTAAAGTCATTTTGTAGTGTAAGTAATTAATAGTGCGCTTGCTCAATTTCTTTTTTTTTTGCTAAGAGTTGAGGAGGTTGCTTCTAGTCTTCAACTCCAGCAATCAGACAATATACTAAAACATGGGAGCATCTGTGTCAAAGCAAGGGAGAAAGCTTACTAAAGTTGTTAGTGAAAATGCAAAAACTCAACCATTAAAGCGAAGTTCTAATATTAATCCTCTTCCTTCTCAAACTTTAAAAGAGAGATATGATCAACAACCTATTCTTGAACCAACTAAAGGTGAAAGTCTGAACATACAGCAACCACAAGACCTGTCACTCGGACCTACCAGCTCATTTGATCCTGGTTTCTTATCGAAAAAATTAAACAAACAAAAGATAATCCCAGAAGGTAAGGATGGTGGTGATCCTCACGTTGAAGGTACTGATACATACCAAAAAGGATTTGTTGATTCTGTCACTAGATTAGGTAAACAAGTACATTCAGTTGAATTCAATCCCTTAATGAATGATAATGTTGTTGTATTAAAACAATTAAAATTAAGAAAAACCATTTCTGAAATTGCAGAACAAGAATTGGATAATGAAAAAAATTCCCTGAGCTCTGGAGTAAAGAATTTTAGAACTATGGTCCATCCTCATACACTTACTGCTATATTACTGGATTTAAAAGATCCCAGAATGACTCATGAATCAATTACTAAAGATTATCAATTACATCCTGGATTTTTAAAAGAATTAGGGGACATTTTTAGTGTTCCTACTACTACAATGCCAATTGAAGATGATGCACCAAAACAAGAAGAATTTTTGGGTGATTCAGAAGCTGATGCATTTACACCTGAAGAACTTGAAGAATATGAACAACCTGAAAATAAATTGGATCGTAAACGATATGAAAAGTTGAAAGGAAGAATTGAAATATAGATGTGTATATAAATTATTTGTATATAGAAAAAGAATTAATAAATCAATGATATAGGTTTATGGTTGATTCTTTTTGTTTTTTGTTCTTTTTTTTTGTATCCGAAAAACGGGTATAAACTCAAAATTGTGGGGCGAGTAAACAATTCTTTAAATTTAGTCAACAGTATACACAGTCAATGTCTAAACCAAGTAAAGAAGTAGTTAAATTCTTGAAAAAATTCACTCCCTGTGATGTTTCTGATTCTTTAAACAAATATGGAACAAGCTCAGGAGGTTTTATTCCTAATTTAATCAATTTTTCTCCAACTCCTCCAGGAGAATCTGCTGTGGGTAAGGCATATACTGTTCTTTATGCTCCTAAGTCAGACCGAAGACCGCCAGTAAATCCTACTTATATAGATTCGGTTCCTCCTGATTCCATAATTGTAATTGGACTTCCCTTGGAACTTCAAACAGTTGCGGCTCCTTATACTAAAGTGAACAATGCTATGTATGGAGGATTAATGTCTACTCGAGCACAATATAGTAAGGCAAATGGATCAGTTATATTAGGAAGAATTAGAGATTTAGATGAACATAATGATTTAAAGTATCCAGTTTGGTCTTATGGAGTTGGAACTTCAGCCCCTGGACCATTATTAAAGGTTGTCGGGATTAACATTCCCTTGCAAGTTAAAGTTCATGGGTTGACCGATGAACAAGTAATTACTATAAACCCTGGAGATTATATTATTGGTGATAAGAATGGTATTGTTTGTTTGCGTGATGATGATAATTTGGATAAAGTGTTAGAATACATTCCTAAACGAGTAGAAGCTGATACTAAAGTGAGTGAAGATATTAAACAAGGAAAGCCTGCAGGTGAGTCACAAAAGTATTGGAGGAGTAAAATTTAGATTAGAAGTTTAACGTTACCTAGAGTTAATAAATATGAGAATTATTACTTTTAAACTTAATAAATAAGTCAAGTATTACTTTTAAACATCATAAATAAGTCAAGTAGTACTTTTAAGCATACAATCACTTGGTTTTACCAAAAATAGCTACAGTGTTTACTATGTAAACTATGTAAATGTGTTGTGGGGTTTTCATTCTCTGAAACTGAGACAATAAAAAAAAACAACAACAATAAAAAAAACACAAAAAAAATGGCAACCAAAAAATTGTTAATTTCAATTGATATTTAAACTCCTTAAATTTTTTGACAACCAAATACATTTTTAACACATCAAAATCTATCACTAAAAAGGTAACGTATAATCAAGGTTAAACCATGCCAATAGATTTTATGAATAGTAATTCTGAAAACGTTGGTGATGTTGATTTTAATGAATTACGTGTTTCAATCATTGGTAATAAAGACCTTAAATACAAATTAGTTGGTGATGTTGAATTTATTAATAAATTAGTTGATCAATTTAATCAACTGATTTTAGAAATTGTCGAAAAAAGAAAATTTGTTAGTGGTGAGGGCGAAAGTGAAGTCGTTCAAAATTTCCAATTTTTACATGAATTAGAAAAGAAAGCTGTCATTTTAAATATATTATGTACTTTTATAATCGAAGTTAATACTAACAAAAATGATAATATCACCAAATGTCTTCGATTAATGGAACAAGTTATAAACCCCTTGATACATTTATTGAATTATTTTGTTGAGAAATTTGTTCCTCAGTTATATATGAATCCTCAAATAAATGATGAAGACGATATAATTCGAAAAGTTGAAAACTTGCTTGGTTATAGTTTGGATATATTATTAGGTTTGGCTAATATTAGAAATCATAATATTAATTCTTCTATGTTGTGGAGATTTATTACCTCATTATTAATTGTTACTGATGATTCATCAGCTTCAAAACCAGTGAATGGTAATATTTTCCAAATAAATTCATGTTTATTAATTAAACTGTTGAAATTAATTCCTTTATTACTAAGTCAAGCAAGTTTAAGCAATAATTCCATAACTACTTTATTAACTGCATTACTTAATAGACTTTCCAAAGAATGTGATATCATAATTGCTACTCATTTTTTGGATATTTCCAATTCAAATACTCTTTTACATGAATTAGCATTTGAAAATTCTTGTTTGCCGAATATTGAATTGAATAAACCTTTGCTACGTAGAGTAGTTGATGTTAATTTATTGTTGGAATTAATTGTTTGTACAGCACAAATTTTTAGTTTCCTGAAATTTAATGATTATGATATATTAATGGCAGCTCCTGATACAACTGGTCAACCTAAACTGTCTTCAGAAGTGGTGTTATCAATAAATGTATATTTGTCTTTATTACTATTAGTTAAATATGAAGATAAACAATTGAATTTAGCAGCATTGAATTTAATTTGTTTTTATTTGAATAATTTACGTCCTTCAAAAGATATTGATGATGAAATGATTTTTAAAAGTTATAAAAAATTATTACCTAGGATAATTGCCATGTTAGAATTAGAAGAAGATTTTACAGGAAGGTCAACTGTGAAGAAAAATGATAAGGACACGGCAAATACAACCACTGGTACCAATACTACTGCTGTGAATCCGACTAGTACTGTTATTGCATTAAATACTTCTACACTAAGTAATATTCTTTCTAATGCATTCAATAAAAAACAACAATCAAGAAGATCAGGATTATCTTTAGATTTACCCATGTTTTTATCATCTACTGGGAAAATCTTGGCTGATTTATGTGCTCAATATCCGTTGTTAAATGATGAAATTAATGATGCAAATATCGATTATAAATTAGTCAAGAAATTAGAAACAAGCTTTAAATCAAGCCAACTATTAAAGGCACTTAAAGTGTTGAAAAGAGAATCTAAAAATGGGAAGATTTTAGTGGATTTTACATTATTGTTAACCATTGATCGAGATGATAATTGTCTTGCAGATTTATTATTATTATTAAGTGTGTATACAAGTTCTAGTGAAGAATATCGAGGGAGAATTATTAATCGTCCCCAAGAAAATACCAAGCATAGTATAAATTTAATCACTATTATATTTCAAATTATTGATAATTATCATTTCTTATTAACACAAATTCAACTCATTTATAAATTACTTTATCCTAAAAAGGGTAAACAAAAATCAACAATTCCTAAAAATGATTTACCTTGGTTTGGTAAGAATTTAGGTATTATTCGTTCATTAATGGATTCAGAAATTTATACCAATTGTTTTTATTTTATAAGATCATTATCAAGATCAGTTTCTTCGTTGAGAACATTTTTTGTTGAATGTAATGCATTAACTAGTTTTATTTCGGATGAATCCAATTCAAATAATGGAAATAAAATGATTCCTCCAAGTACAACTATTTCCAACTCAGAATCTGGTTCAGGAAGTATTACTGGTGCAGGTGGTGGTTCATCGTCAGGGATTTCAGTTTCAGCATCAGCATCTTCATCTTCATCTCCAGGGGGATTAATTATTAATTTATTAGAAATTATCCGAATATATGAAAATCTTGATCAAATGCTTGATTTTTTCTATAATTTGAATAAAGCAAGTGATTCCAACAATACTAGTACTACCAGTTCCCTGAATAAACGAGCACAAATGACTAATAAATCAATATGTATTGGCTTGTTAGCTAATTTCATTTTAGATTTTAGTTCATTTAGATATGCCATTATTGGATATGAAAATTTTCTTTCTAGTTTATCAATAATTTATCAAAATTCATCAACTGATTTTGATAAATCTTTAAAATTTGATAGATTAACTGAGGAGGAAATATTTCAACGTAATGAAATTCAATTAAAAATTTTACAAGTTATCAAAAATTTTATGTTTAATGAAACTACGGAAAATAAACAAGAATTAATGGATTATTTTGCTCTAATTTATATTTTGAAAAAGGCAAGTTATGGAATTGGTGATTATAATTATGATTCTCAAGAAAGTATAGATATTTCAAAATTAAAACTTGAACAAAAATTAGTAGCATTTGATATTTTAAGAAATTTTACTGCTGGTTCACCATCATTTAATATTGTTTTAATTAATACTTATGAACAACAATTTGTTCCTAATGAACTTAACAGCAAACTTCCTGAGAAATGGTTTAAGTTTTTAAGTTGTAATATTCGAAATGTTAAATTATTTATTCCCAATGCTTCACCTAAAGAATCATTTGAAAATGATGAAACATTAGTTAAATTAATTGAAAATGATGATTATGTTAGTTTAGTAAGATCAATTAATTATATTGAAGATCATAAGTATACAATTATTGATAAGATTAAACGTGAGGCATTTCCTAATGATGAATTATTAAAGATTTGGTTAAGATTATTATCATTTTTTATTCCAGAAAGTTTAGAAAAGAAATTTGATTTAAATACAAAAATTGTTTTGAATAGTAATTTGAATTTAATAAAATCTTCAATTACTTGGATAATTCTTAATTTAACTTGGAAGTATTCCACTTATAGTTTTAATGTTCATGATTATACTGATTATGAAGTATATCAAACTGTTGAAAGTTCAAGGCATGTTACTACAAATCAACGAATTTATTTTGATGAATCTGATGAAAATGATGAAAAACGAGAAAAGGAAAAACCAGAACCAGAAGAAAGTGATGGTAATGAAGATGAATTATCAGTTAGACAACGAGCTAAATATCTTGATAAATTGGGATTTACAGCTGTGATTGTAAAATTAATGAATTATTATTCAAAGCAAGCATCTACATCTACTGCAACAGTTCCTGATTCTGAAAAAACTTCGAAAATAGGTACTAGTGGGTCTTCATATTCTGCAATAACTCCAAAAAGATTTGATATTCAAAATAGTCATGATATTTCTGAAAAATTGAAAACTGCATTAAGACAAATTACAAGTTTATTGAGAACAAAAAACTCAAGTTCTGGTTCTTCGATTAATAAGAAGATTCTTGGAGGTATCAAGAGTGATTTAAGAATACGATTGAATGAAGATAGGAATGGAGTTGAAGTTGTAGAGGAGCACGATGAAGAAGAGATTGAAGCGGGAACTTATAGACGACATCATCATAGAAGAAGTCATGTAGATTCTGAAGATGAAGATGAAGATGATGAACAAGAGGAAGTTGAAGAGGAAGGAGATGATGATGACAACGACGACAACGACGATGATGACGACGATGATACGGAAGCAGGAGTTGCGTTGTATACTCCAAGTGACGATTTTTATTCAGATGATGACGATGACGATGATCCGGTAGAGAGTTGGATTTGATATATATTTGTTTAAAATGTTGTAGTATTTGCTTTTGTAATAAAAAAAATAATTTCTTTATTAATTGAAAAATACAATACTTTGATGTTGTCACAAAAGTGATTCAAAGATCATTGTGATTGTGTTTTATTTTGTGTAATATTATTTGTAATGTCTTTTTTTTTGGCCTTCATTAAGAAGATCTAAATGAAAACTAGAACAAAATTTTTTAGATTAGAGATGAACTAGAATATAATGTATTCAAGATTCAAGATTCAAGATTCACTATATCAGCAGTTGGAATGTATATTTGACCTTCTCAGTCACATTTAAACTACAACTCTCGTCAGAAATGTGACAAATCACCACTGTGTATTTTGGTTTACGTAATCCGAGACATTTTAGGTTTATAATCCCGACAGAATCAATTAAAAAATTTCTTTTTTTAAAAAAAAAATCAATAATTAAAATAAAAAAAAAGAATTAATTGATTCTTGGGTATTTTTTAGGTAAATTGCCTAGGAAATTCCCGATTATTTTAGACTAGATTGTTGAATCAATGACCTGCATAGTATTTTGAAGTCATGAAACAGATCTGGTTAAAAATTAATACAAGAAAAAAAATTATACAATTGATGTCAGACAAGTGACATATGTGACAACTTGCATAAGCATGCTGATTTAAAAAAGGACCAATAAATTCACGTGCTCTTTCAGTTTTGTTATATTATATCAATGTTACACTTTCCTTGGAATCATATCATACTACTACTACTATCTCACTAGGGGTCTCGGCATTAAAAATAGAATAAACGCACATGAAAAATAACGGTATTTCTTTTTCCCATAAGGCTTTCCAGTACAGGCTTATTTCTAGTACTGTGTACACATAATCCGCTACTGTAGTCAAAAATTGATGTAAGTATGCATAAAAATAAAAGCAATGTAGAAACCAGCCATTAATTTTGTGTTTTAAACGGGTTTATTTTCTGGACAATACAACAGACAGACAAAAAGAAATGAGAAAAAAAAAACAACTGCCAAAGAAAGTAAAAAAACGGCGCATATAGGCTTGTATTTGACAGGTCAAAAAAAAAAAACTCAATCAACTGGTCTTTTTTTTTTTCTAACATACTCTCTCACTCCCCAGCTTAGTTATAACCAATCCACATTTCCTTTCTCCTTGTGGAACAAATAAAACTGCAAGGGCTAATTTGATACTTTTGATTCAAGCGACAACTACACCCTGGAGGAAAGAAAAAAATTCAACCAGAGAAAGGAACGAAAAAAAAAAAAGAGATCACCCAAAGAAACGAAAAAAAAATCAACTGTTGGACCCACCCACTTACACATTTCTTCTTAGTTCAAGATTTTTTTGCATTCCTAACCTTATGCATATTGCATTTTAACTAATAGATTCACGATACGCATATTACTGTACATATACTTGGACATATTCATAGACATACATATTTCACGTTTTAATTAACAAACACAAGCACAAGCACACACTATGACATCTATGGAAGGTGTAAGAGTCAATGATATTGACATAGAAGGTCATATATATCCTGATAAACTGGATCTAGGCATAAAGGAAAATGACAATCAAGTTACTAAAAAAGCATCCAGACATAGTGATAAAGATACAACTACAAAGGGGAAATATACTTTAAATGATTTTCAAATTTTACGAACGTTAGGAACTGGATCGTTTGGTAGAGTACATTTAACTCGATCAGTACATAATGGACGTTTCTATGCTATGAAAGTATTAAAGAAAGAACGTGTGGTTAATATGAAACAAGTTGAACATACAAATGATGAACGAAAAATGCTTAAATTACTGCAACATCCATTTATAATAAGGATGTGGGGGACTTTCCAAGATTGTCATAATTTATTTATGATTATGGATTATATAGAAGGTGGTGAATTATTTTCATTATTAAGAAAATCTCAACGTTTCCCAACTCCAGTTGCTAAATTTTATGCCGCTGAAGTATTTTTAGCAATTGAATACTTACATAATTTAGATATCATATATCGAGATTTAAAACCTGAAAATATCTTATTAGATAAAAATGGTCATATCAAATTAACTGATTTTGGATTTGCTAAAGAAGTTACTGATGTTACATATACTTTATGTGGTACCCCAGATTATATTGCTCCTGAAGTTGTGGCTACAAAGCCTTATAATAAATCAGTTGATTGGTGGTCTTTTGGAATATTAATATTTGAAATGTTGACAGGTTATACTCCATTCTATGATCCAACTCCTATGAAAACTTATGAAAACATTTTGAATGGTACCATAACTTATCCTGATTATCTTCCTCCTGATATTCTTGATTTATTACAAAAATTAATTGTTAAGGATTTAACTCAAAGACTTGGGAATTTACAAGGTGGTTCAGATGATGTTAAGAATCATCCTTGGTTTAAAGAAGTTATTTGGGAACGATTATTATCTCGAGATATAGAAACTCCATATGAACCTCCAATTACTTCAGGAATTGGTGATACTTCTCAATTTGATAGATATCCTGAAGATAAAGATTTGGATTATGGAATTAGTGATGTGGCTGATCCATATGGAAACTTATTTCAAGATTTCTAGACATTTTATAAAAACTTTCATTTTCTTCATTTGTATAATTGTACATATATATTATTTTTTTTTACGAACATGCTTCTGTAGATGTCATCCAATCACTCTTCAAGAACTCATCAACAGTCATGCGTTGTTTTGGATCAATATCTAATAGTTTATAAATAATCATTGCTCGAAGTTCATTCAATTCATCGCCGAGCTCCTCTACTTCCTCTAATTCACTATCAGATTGTTGTTCAATACTACTACTATCATCAGTAGTATAAATTCTCAGTACAAGTCTGCAAATATCATCAATAGCAGGAAATTTTGCAGTTTGTTTTATTAACCATTCCTTAGTTTTACTATCGTAATCAGCAACCATGCGATTTTTAGTATAAAGATTAAACATTTTGTCTTGGAAATCACGATGATGAATTGAATGATGATGTTTAAGTTCTGTAGTTTGCCAAAGGTATCCTGAATGTACTCCAGGATCTAGATTATCAACATTACTTCCTGAATAATAATAACGTCTAATATTTAATAATACAACTATAAGTATTCCCAAAGCCCAATAATCTTTCATTCTTGAAGAATAAGGTCGTTTTAATTGTTGTGAGATATGTTCTTCAGGCGCCATATATGGCATAGATCCAATTGGACCTTGTTCTCCTGGAATTAATTGTTCATTAGAATCAAATTTTGTTTTAAATACAAATGATTTACCAAAATCAGAAAGTTGTAAAGTTATTCTTGTAGTATCAGATTGTCCATCTTGATAAGTTAATAAAATGTTTTCCAATTTCAAATCACAATGTGCCACTCCATGATTATGCATATATTTTAAACCTTTAGCAATTTGTTTAATCAAACAATCTACTTCATATAATGACATATAACAAACTGGTTTACCAGTTATGGTTTGTGCTGTAGTCAAATAAGTCAATAAATCACCACCTTGACTACATTGCATTACTTGACTTAACTTGATTTCACCTTCAGCTTGAGAAATCATTAAATCAACAGTTTCCACAATATGTTTATAATTTAATGTTGATGCCACGACGAATTCAGCAAGAATTCGTTCAATATACTTTGTATCTGATTCCTTAACCTTTCTTTGTTTTAACTCTTTAACCACATATAGTTTATGACGAGTTGTGGGAATAATATTCGGTTTAACACTAGCTGTATTTGGATCCACAATTTTAATAACTCCATAGGCTCCTTTACCTATAAGATTCTTGACAACACCATATTTATCATATAACGAAATTTTATCACGACGTAAGTTACTAATGTTACGTTTTTCAAATAATCCCTTCAATTTATTAGATAACAGATTGATTAATTCAATTTGTTCATCGTTAACAACAGATGTTTTATCGCTCATTGAACAATTTAATTTATGAATTGTAATGTGATGGTTTAACAAGGAATAAGTTCGTTTAGATTCTTCATTGGCAGTCTGTGCCAATTGTTGTTGATTTGCATTCATTAAAGAACTCATACCACAATATCCCATGATTGTCGATAAATGTTTGGCCAAATTACCATGGGAGGATTGAAATCGGGGTTTTATAGGATGTAAATGATCTTCTTCTTGTTCGTCATCACTATCAGGTTCTTGTGTATATTGTTCGTTGTCGTCATTACATTCCTCGTCGGATTCATTGTCATCGTCAATTTCTTCAGCTTCTCGTTCTTCAATTGTACTAACTCGTCGATTATTCAAAGTAACAAACTGTCGTATTGGAGATTGTGGTGAGGGAGATAGTTTTGGAGAATGTGATCTGGAAACAGAAGGTGAAGAAGGGATGGTGTTGTTTGTGTTTACTGACGATGTTGGAGATATTGGAACATTGGCGGTATCAAGTAATGGTACTTTTGGATTAGATTTAAACAATGATTTAATTTTACTGGCACTTCCTCCAAATTTGCTTGTACTTGTTGTTGAATGAATTGAATTTGGAGTTGATGTCACTGAAACTACTGAATTTGATCTCGATGGAATTTGTATGTGTAATTGCTGTTGTGAAGATGGTGGTTCTTCCTTTTTAGATCGAAAAAGATACATGTATGTTATATGTCATAAAAAAATCTTTTGGAAAATATATCAAATGTCTTGGCAAGGAGTAATTGAAGTATTAAGACTTCTAACTAAAAAGATTTATGTCATAAACCTAATTTTTTTGTGGGTTCAAATTTGTGTTTTGTTTTGTCCAGTCATATTAAAAAGACCGAGGTAAAGAGAGGTGACAATGCAACTTGCGACAATGTAACTTGCGACAATAGATTTGAAGCAAGTTTATAGTAGATTATTTGACAAGGTCTGACTAAAATACCAGAACAATTAGTATGTCAGCTAGATAGGTTCTAATTTTACGTTTGCTTTTTCTAACATGATAACTTCAAAGGTTTAAAAATATAGTATTCTTTCACAGTGTTGTTCTATACAACTTTCAGTAATAATGGAGCAATTGCATCCATGCAATATCAGAGCTATATTCAACAGTCCTTGATAAAGTTGAGACGAAAAACTGTATCTTAGATCATTCAATCTATAAATTGTAGACTTAACCAGGTGCCAACCTACTGGTTAATCAAATACAATTCTTGTTACAATAGCTACTATTGGTCTAAATCAGAATCTTTATCAGACAGTGTACCTGGTTTAGTGTCTTCTGGATGAGTATTGACTTCGGTTTTTTGTCTTGGTGATGATGTTGAGGTTTCTTGTTGAAGAGTCAAAAAATCGTCAGATTGAGGTTCAGTATTCTCTATAGTCTCTTGTGTTTCTTCTCTTGAAAATCTTGTTTCTGGACAAAGTGTTAAGAAGTTGGGTATTTGGAGATTAATTGGGGGTTATGCTTTCTCTGAGGTTGAAATTTATTCAAATTATTCAGATTATTCAGATTATTCAAATTATTCAAATTATTCCTTCTTAATAAAAATGTAATTACAGGAAGCATACAGGAATGTTACTTCTATTGAATATGCAAATTAGGCCTTTTTGCCACCTTTTTGCTACCTTTTTGCTGCCCTTTTATTTTTTTAAAGATTACATTACTTTCCTGCATTTCTCTTGTATTTAAGGAATTTATTAGAGTATGTAGAGAATAGCAAGGTATATTCACAACGACATGTATCAACTATTTCTGGGTTTAACTATGGTGAATTTGCTTCTACGTTGAAGTTTTCTAAATATTTTTTAAATTTTTGTGATAATTATTACAAAAACTGAATATCCCCGAAATTAGAACTATATATCTCCAAAATAAAGTGGTATCATTTTGAAGCAAACTTATTTTCATTTTAGTTCCAAATACAACTAGTTAGATTGATTACTATTGACAAGTTATCATACAAAATGGAACACGTTTTCTTTTCAATTTTGCATCCATTTGCTTCACAGGGGTAACCGAAAAAAAAACCAAAAAAAAACATACACATATATTTAAAAAATACGAAGACAAAAAATAAAATATTCGCGCTTTAATTAAACTAGACGGTGATTGCTAGATTTTTCTTTCCCAATCAAGTAAAAATGGATTTGCTCGTCAATTAACTTTTAACCTTCAAATATACTAACGGTAAAACTAATGATTAACTTTATTCATGATCTCAATAAATGAACAATGCAAGAAAATGATCTGAGACATATATTGTAGCAAGATAAAGAATCTTCGGAATTGTTTTGTTCCTCCAAATTGGAACTTATGAGTATTCTTCTCTCGTCTATCCTCCTTTAGAGAATAGGTATCAAAAGAGAATGTTGCAGGACCCTTTGTGGCAAATATGCACTACTTTGGCACTACTTTTGCGATTCTTCCTTTAATCGTTTACCAAGCTAGAGTGGGCAAAAAAAAACCACTTCAAAGGATTCATTTACTTTTCATCCAATTTAATAATTATTTTCGCAATTGGGTGACTTTTTTTATAATTTACGATGATTCAAGTTTGTTTCAAACCTGTCAGAATTTTGATTCTTTTTGTCATGTGTATTATATTAAAAGTGACTTTTGGTTTAACATAACATATGTAATCAGTCTTTTCTATATTTATTTGATATTCTCTTAATGTTGTCTCTAGCAAAATGTAAGTTTATGATATTTTTGTCTTACTTCTGGTTTTACATAATAATTAATTTTTTTTTTTTGTCTGATCGCGTTGTTAACATACTTTTTTTTTTTGGTTCTCTTTTTCGTCTCCGTTTGAAATTCTCTTGGCTTCAAAGATTTGCTTCACGAGGTTGAGACTTTTGATCTATTGAGTTTTTAACTTAAACATTCACCCCCTTTAAATAGTCCAGTTACCTTCTAGGTGTCTTTTTGAATTATACATCCTTCCCATATCAACCTATCAAAGTTCGAGTAATTATGACTAGTATTTATACTTCGGATTTAAAGAATCATAGACGAGCTCCTCCACCTCCTCCGCAACAACAACAACAGGTACCACAACGTCAATTACCACCTACATCAATAACAAATGGTCCTCCTTTAACTTCATTCGCAACAACTCCAAGAGTCCCTGATAATACTTCTGGTTCTACACCAGTTATAATCTCAAGTAATTCTAAGAAGCGCAATTATGGTTGGGTTCATGTGAAAGATGATGGTTTGTTTACTTCTTTTAGATGGAATAAGAGATATGCTGTACTTAACGAAAAGTCATTATCCTTTTATAAATCGGAATTATCCCCAGCAGAATTAGATTCGCCAAACACTTATCCAGAACAAACTTTTCTTTTAAATTCAATAAGTAATATTAATTTAAAACCAAATTATGGACATAGTAAGACATGCAAATCTTTTGAAATTGTCATTAAAAACACTTCGAAAACTGTTTTAATCTCGTTAAAGCATAATAGTGAATATTTAGATTGGTTAGACGCATTCACTACTAAATGTCCTTTAATTCAAATAGGGCAAACTTCTCCAAATACATCTACATCCTCAGCATCTTTCAACAATGGATCATCATCTTCAAGTAATAACAGTTCAAATGTAACTACCACTGCCGCTGTTTCTGGTCCTATCAATTTCACTCACAAAGTTCATGTTGGATTTGATCCTGCAAGTGGGAATTTCACAGGATTACCTGAAGCTTGGAAGAGTTTATTACAACATTCTAAAATCACTAATGAAGATTGGAAAAAGGATCCTGTGGCGGTCATTGAAGTATTGGAGTTTTATTCTGATATTAATGGTGGTAATACTCCTATTAACTCCCCTCTTGTCAATTTGACAGATGGAATAAATTCAAATAATACTTTCCCAAATAATTCTACAGGAAACAACCCTAATAACACCAATATACATGAATGGACTAAACCACCATCAACAAAATCAGGCCTTACTACAGCAATGATATCATCTCCTACTAAAAGCCAGTTTAAACCAAGTAGAGTTGCTCCAAAACCACCAACCCCGTATCATGTATCAGCTTCAACTGATAATTCATCACCTATTAAGCCAGAATTTTCTCAGAAGAATCCTGATTTGACACCTGGTAGGCCAGCCCCAGCTCTACCACCAACACAACATTTACTAGGAGGAATTCCCAAACAAGTTCCTCCGAATTTACCTTCTTCTACTAGACCTTCTAATAGAAGTGCCAGTGATGGTAGAATTCGTCAAGAACCACATCATATTCCAACAAGAAGAAATGAGAGTGCTCCTAACAAATATTATGCTTCTCAACCCTTACCTAGTTCATCTCCATCATCTTCTTCAACAGCCACTTTCAAACCTTTCCCACTTCAACAACAACAACATCCAACTCAAATACAACCAAATTCACAACACAAACTACCATCACAACAACCGCAACCACTACCAAAACTCCAACCTCAACATACCCCACCTGGAGCTGCTCATTCAGTTACTAAACCATTGGGTCCAATCAATCCAAATGAACCAGTCAGACCTTTACAAACTAAACCAAAGAATGATATTCCAATAGCAAAAACCGCCAAACCCACACTTGCTCCTCTCAATACTCAAGGTAAATCTACGAAACCAGGAATTAATGGTAGTCAAAGTGCTCCTAAATCAGCTAAACAACTTAAGAAAGAACGGGAGAGGTTGAATGATATGCAAGTACTTGCTAAATTGAGAGCCGTGGTCAATCCTAACGATCCAACACCATTATTTAAAATTATTGAAAAAGCAGGTCAAGGTGCAAGTGGTGCAGTTTATTTAGCAGAATCTGTGAATAGTGGCAGAAAAGTAGCCATTAAACAAATGGATCTTAATGTTCAACCAAGAAAAGAATTAATCATTAATGAAATTATGGTTATGAAAGATTCTCAGCATAAAAACATTGTTAATTTCTTGGATTCATATTTGAGAGGTAGTAATGATTTATGGGTGATTATGGAATATATGGAAGGTGGTTCATTAACGGAGATTATTGAGAATAATGAATTTAAATTAAGTGAAAAACAAATCGCAACAATTTGTTTTGAAACATTAAAAGGATTACAATTCTTACATAAAAAACATATAATTCATCGTGATATTAAATCAGATAATGTATTGTTAGATGCTAAAGGGAATGTTAAAATTACCGATTTTGGATTCTGTGCTAAATTAACTGATCAAAGAAATAAACGTGCTACCATGGTAGGAACTCCCTATTGGATGGCCCCAGAAGTTGTTAAACAAAAAGAATATGATGAGAAAGTTGATGTATGGTCACTAGGTATTATGACAATTGAAATGATAGAGGGAGAACCACCATATTTGAATGAAGAGCCATTAAAAGCTCTTTATTTAATTGCCACCAATGGAACTCCAAAATTAAAGAAACCAGAATTATTATCCAATTCAATAAAGAAATTCTTATCAATTTGTCTTTGTGTTGATGTAAGATATAGGGCAACTACTGATGAATTATTAGAACATTCATTTATTCAAAATAAATCGGGAAGGATTGAGGAATTAGCTCCATTGTTGGAATGGAAGAAATCTCAACTGAGCATTCATGAGGATTAGTAGAAATTTTGTAGAGACGATTTTATATTTATTTCAATAACAAATAGGTTTAACAAATGGATCTTTTGGAAGAAACCTCGCCACATTTTTCAATCGTGTAGGATTATATAAAAAATCTCATATGCCCCCAGCTGTATGTTGGTAACTTTAACTTTGCAGTCATCCTGTTTTAATCTACTTTGGCAATGTTTTCGACCGGCATTGATACGGTGTTCTTTGTGGGGTGACTATGGTTTAAACAAAATCGTCCAATTTAAATTAGTTTGTTCTCAACTCCACAAATTCATACATTAAGTTGATGTAATTAAATGAATTACCTGTAGTGCATGAACTTATCGAGAGTTTAATTTTGATAAATCTTTTAAAGATCTAGCTAAGATCTGATAAGTATTGCCTACTTCTAGTTTATACTGATTATATGTTTTCTTATTTCTATACTGTTTTTTAAGTTCAAAAGTTCAAATATATCAATTGGAATGGGCGCTATAGATTTCATTTCTTTTTTTTTATCATCAGATTATTTTTTAGGTATTTCATGTAAGTGAATTTAGCCGAATTACATAAAACTATTTTTTCTTAGGTGGCTTTTTCGATGAAAAAAATAATCACCACATTTTCTTGTTGTACACTAAAATCTGCAAAGATGCCAAATCAGAAATTGGTTTTTTTTTAAAAAAAAACTATCGCCCAATAATATGAAAATAAAAATTGCGCGATTGGAGATCCCGAGGAAACATTAACCGTGAATAATATCTCATGGAATAATAAATGATATTTTCTTGGAGATTAGACAGCAAGAATAATAGTTGATAGTCCTGCAAGTGAAGGTTTACTCCGCTTGTGATTCAAAAAAAAATGCTCGCCCCTCCCATAATCTTTTTGCTTTTGCCGAAACTCCCAAGTTAAAATCTTAAGTTGCAAACACGACATCATAACCGCAATTGTTTCAGCCAAAAGACTCACCCATCTATCCAGTGCAATTCCAGTTTCTGAATTTAAACTTTCACCCCGCCTCGGATTTGTATGATCTGGCGGGGATATTTTTTGAAACATAGTTATTGGGTGGTTTCATGCAGTGATCCTAAAAAAAACATAATAAATTGAGTGGTGGTCACCCCCCCACACACCTTTTCATACTATTTCTCATCATGAAATTATAATCTAACAATAAGGATTGAAAACTGTTCTTTTCCGAGCCTAACCTTGGACACCGTGTGATTTTGGCTAATAAGGTTTACAGTTCAGCATTGAATATTCCTAGTTATGGCCCTCAAAAAAAAAAAAAAGAATCATACAGTTTTAAGATTTAGAGTTGCCCCTTACTTTTTATCTTAACTTAACTAAAAAGCTTATCATAATATTTCTAAGTTTCGTTAATCTCTCTTAACTCTAAGTTAATCACAATAGAGACTTTACACTACATTTAAACTAAGTCCCAATTGAAGGGAATATATTATCATTAATACAATATAAAAGACTAAATAAAAAATTGAAAGCACACATAAATAAAAACTAAACAATAAAAAAAAATACAAACGCGCACACCTCTACAACTTCTCTTATCCATTGGTGGAATATAACGAGCCGGCACCACCAGTACCACTTGAATCTTCAGTTCCATTTCCTCCTACAGTAGCCAAGGTACTCACCAATCCTCCCGATGGATAACTCGAGGAAAATGACCTGCGACGAATTGGATATTGACTAGCGTAGGATGATGAACCTGAGATGGCTCCACCTGTAGTTGTACCTGTAGTACTTGCATCATAAGTTGCACTTGACCCCAGCCCACCATTATTATTCAAAGGTAAAGGTGTAGCACTAGCAATATATCCGTTGCCATTGTAATTACCAAATGCAAAATTCTGGGACAATGAACCTCGAGCATTTATATTATTTCCTATACTGACGGTACTTGATGTAGAGGTTCTATTATTGGTATTATTATTATTATTGTTGTTGTTATTGGTGGCGGTGGTATATTTTCTATTATTATTGCCATTGTTGGACGTTGTTGACGTTGTTTGAGCTCCGGAATGAAATAAATTAGAAGGATTCAATTGGTCATAATGGTATTGTGAACCGGGGATCGCTTGAGGATAAGGTTGGAGATAAGGTTGAAAATGAGAATTAGAATATATATCATGATTTTGGGTTCCATTTACTCCTTGAGTAGTAGGTGGTGCCAAGTTTGGCTGAAATAATGGAGCATATTGCAGTTGATTCAATTGTTGACCGGTTTGATTATACGATATTGGTTGGGTTGGTGTGCCCGATGATTGTTGTTGAAGCATATAATTATTATACATAGGGACAACAGTTCTTGTAGAACCACCAGAAGTTGGAGCTCCACTAGTGAAAGTCTGTTGTGCATTGTATCCTGTAAATGGATTACTAAAAGTCATATCTGTTGCTCCTTGACCTCTATCTTCTCTCTTGACACCATCAGCAGGGATAGGTAACATATATTGCTGTTGATAAGATGGCGGTGCTTGTCCATTAGCATATTTATCAAACTGTAGCGAATTTGATTGTGTTTTAGGGTAATTTTGGTTTGGTTTTTGTAAAAGGGACATGTTTTGTAATTGATAATTATTATCCAAAAAATAGTATGCTTCATCTTCAATGGGGATCTTACCACCTAAAGAACTATTCTTTACTGCATTCCATAAATTTGGATTTATTATAGTATTCTTCAAGTCTCCTTCAGAAGGACGTTGAAGTTTCCCATTCATAACATCATCAGCATTGTAGTAACTTATTAAATGGATTGTTTGTTTTTCATCTTGTTTATCAATATGTAAATCTTTAGTTCTTGTGGTTAATGAAAGGGTCTTCTTTATCAAACCTTGGTCCTTGAACGCGTAGGAACTTACCAAGCGTTCGCCTAATAAGCTCTTCTTATAATCGTTACTACTATACGAAACAGTAGTTGTACCGGCAGCAGTACCAGCAGCAGTATCCAGGTTCAAAGAACCTAACGAGGGAGACTTACCTCTGGTTTCAAGATAATCCTGCAGCGACAGATCAGTACTAATCTTCCTCTTTTTCTTCTTTCTGTCATCTTTTTCATTTAATGTTTGTTTATCCAACTCACGATAAACAAGGAACCTTCCCAATAATCTCGAAGGAGACCAAGCAATCCCATCAGTCCAACGCTTGATACCGGAATGTTCTTCAATAAACACAAATACATTGCCTGATTTAATTAACTGAGGACGTTCTCTTTCATGGGGACGTCTAGGAACCAAATCCAACTGTTTATCTAATATTTCTTGTATGATTAATAAGGCATCTTTGGTTGATCCCACATACCCGTAATATGATGGGTATAATCTTGTTGAGGACATTATTTAAAAATCTATCGTTGTGGTGTTGTTTTTTGGAGTTGTCAATTTGTGATATTTTATAACTTTAAGTATTGCAACTAAAAAAGCTTGAAGGTTTGATATTTGTTTATAATTGTGTAAATGAGCGGGTGAGTATTGTGAAATTTTGAATGACAAGGTCTTGGTGCAATAGTCACACTTTGTTCGTTTGAATGATATTTAGTGTGGGTAAACTAATAATGGCAAGGGTTATATATAAATGTGTAAATACTTCTTGGCTTTTTTCTTACTAAAAAAAGTCGAAGAAAATTATATATTGTCAAGGGTACAATTGAGGGGTTCGTGACGTGACGTACTAATTAAAAGATGAAATTCACAAAAGGTTTATTGTTTATCTTGTAGTCTTTGCTTTACTTGTCAGTTTATGTAATGATATTGAGAAAGAAAGCAAAATATACTTTGGTCTTAAGTTATATAGTGTTTTTTTTTTTTGATTGATAAATTTTATTTTTATGGATATTCTTTTTATTTTTTTTTTAATTTAATAATAATTCTATTTAAAGTTTTGGTTATGTATACTGTACAATAATGGTTAGTTTATTTCTGAAAGCTTAATATTGGGTACATAATTCTTTTTTTTTGTATTTTTTTTTTGTATTTTTTTTTTATTACAACAAGGGGTCGTGGTGTTCGTAAGAATTTAAAATAAACGTATTTTTTTTATTTTTTTATTTTTACTTTGTGTGACGCACCTTTAAAAAAATAATCATGCATATAAAGCAAACACCCTCAAACACAAAATCGTGGAATGAGAGAGAGTTAGCCTTTTTAGGGTTTGAAGCCTTGACCAAACACTTGGAGGAGAACTCCATTGGGTATTACATGATCAAATAAGGAAGTTAAGAAATTGGCGGGTTAAAAATTTTGGAAGAAATCAGCATTCTGAAACATCCGAATGGGTTGAAAAAGAATACGATGTTTGAGATGTTTTTTTTGCAGGTAAAAGCAGAAAAGCAATTTCTTGAACTATGGCTTTGTAAAAGGAAGGAATTGGATATATATATCTTGTAATTCTATAGTTCCAACTAGTGTATTGTTCTTGAATGATTATTTTGTAGGTAATTCTTTTTTTTTCAAGTAAAGACGAAATGGAGGCGCAATTGGATTCAATTACCCATGGAATGTTCTAGACATCATTAAACCCTCCTCTCCTCAATTCCCCAGGTTTTTCAAATGACCATAATCACACTTGATTTCGCTTAAATGAAAGATTTTTTTAAGAAAAATAAATCACAAGGTTAAACTACTAGCAAAGAAAAAACAAGCTTTGACTTAAAGCAAATCTTTGCTTTTCATAAATTTTAAAGTTAAGATATGATTATTTGATTTTGCTTACTATTTATGATCGCCAAGAAAACATCATGTGATCACACCTTGTGATGGGAAATGAAGTCCATTATTATTTTCGTATCTTGGTTTCTTATTTTACACCTCATTTTCAAGTTACATTTCTTAGAAATATGGTGAAAAGGCAAAGAAAAATCGACCGAAAAAGTGATGGTCTTTTTTACGATTCTTGTTTGTGTAACCCTATATTAAAATTTTAAGGTTAGATAAAAAAAAACAGATTAATAACCAAAAAAAAAAAATTTCTCAAACGGCATTCTGGTAATCAGTGATATCAATTTTTTTTTGGTCTCGCCCAATTTTGTAATTACTAAATAAGTCGAACTAAAACAATGAAAAGAGCTAATTAGTACAACGAAGGAATTTTAAGCGAGGTTCCAGGAATTAATAAACAATGAATTATTTAATGGAAATTAAAAAAATATTTCTTTTATTTTTGGCCCAGAAAAAACAAATATTATCAAACACAAAAATGAAAATTTAAAGTTTCTTGGGAAAGCAGAGAATGTCAAGTGTTGCCCACATGAACGATACTGTCAACATAAAGATACACTTTAAACTATTTAGGTCAAGTATACGAAACCTCCGGGTATCTTACAACTATTGTTTGGAATTTAGCATTTTAAAGCGAAATATTTTTGGTTGAACATTCCTGCAAAAGTTTTGAAATGCTACCAGGGGGAAAATGATTGGTTTTAAAATCTTGCTTGTAAAAATAAATATTTCTAGTTGGTCTAGAATTTCTCAAATTAACATTTGCGTTATGAGGCGGCGATTCTTAATGTGTGTTTGTCAAAATATATGGATAACGCTAACGGTGTAAAACTTCGCCTCTGTGATTAATCTTGAGAAGTAATTAGATTAAAGTTAGGCTATAAAGATTAGATCCAGGGAGTGAATGAGATAGACAGATTTTATAATCAGACATGTAAGGAAATCTCCAGAATTGAGTTTTTTTTTTGACAATGGTTCGAAAACGCAAAATGATTTTTCCTGGTTAGAATAAACGAGAGAGTTAAAAAATTTCCTTTCAAAAATAGTTAACAACAGTATAATTAGGCGTTATCAATAAAGTATCAATAGTGCAGATTGACGGGATTCTAGAACGTCTGGGACAAGGTTTTCTTTTCAGGGTCGTTCTTTCGCAGAATGATGTATTTTTTTTGTCATGCAGTCTAACGTAAGCTAAAGACAACAGATGTCATTGTGAAATACATAGTTGCGCATGATAATACACGGAGACAGAATATTACATCGCTACAGATTATTCCTATTACTTAGGGAGTTCAAATATTCAGCCTTCTTTTGACAGGACGGTGGAACCAACCATGATTTTGTTATAACTGGTGAACCAAATTGGATTTCCTTGCCATTTCCAGACTGAGAGAATCCATAAGGTGAGTTAAATAGTTTGAGTCGTTGTTGTATAGGACCAGGGCTAAAGTACAAAGAAATCTAAAGAGCAAACCAAATTAGTCAAACCAGCGATATGTCCACCTGGTTCAGATTTTATTGCTAACATTGGATTATAGTGAATAGATCTTTATGTACAGTCATTAAGGATTAGAATTATGAATTATACAGTTTTAAATTAATCATTTAGAATTTATTTTTGAAGAAATATTAAGAAATAACTTTTTTCGAGTCATATAGTTTACGAAGCTGGGTTGATATAGTTTGAACGTTTCATGGTTTATGATTTAGACACGAGGGCTTGAATCTTGTCTAATTTAATTGGTTTCATTTAATATTGTGTTAATTTTGACTAATGTTTTTTTGTTTTTCTTTTGGTCCATGCGGCTCCATAGAAAGTGAAATTTTCTTGCGATTTTTCTATCGTGTGGCTTCGGAATTAGTTTCCGGAATAGAAAAACAAAAACAATCTGAAAAAAGAAACAAAAACAGTAATTAATTGCATTATATGTTCCATATTACATTTCAGATGTGGATGGGACTAGTGCTAAGGAGTTCTCGGATGTGAGATATATTGCTAGCAAGAAATAAATAACATTGATTTAGTGTAAGAATCCCCTATCCCTGACTAAGCCTGTTGGCTGTGAGGGTTTCAAAAAGAATGGGGTAAGGTATCTTAGGGGGTTGCATTTTTTCTTCATATACAATAACAAGGCCCAAAAGTATATTAATGTATTAGATAACTAAGAAAATAAAAACAACAAAAAAAAAAAATAATAATTAACCAAATACTGTGGATAAACTTTCAATACACAAAAATAATGAACCAAGACAAGTGTGTAGAGCTGTGTGTTCTTCCATACCGCCTTGCGATTGTTCTATTTGACCCTTGTGCCATGTTTTTATTATCACAAGGCAAACAAAAGTTTTATCTTACATGATCTTCTCCAAGGAAATGCAGGGGTCTGCATGTACGCTAAGGACCAAATAGTTTGATTTTAAAGTTTTTTTAAACTTTTGACACAGTAATTAGTGTTGATAAAACTTCGGGGTTATTTCCTGATTGGTTATAAGATATGAACTTACGATTTGTGACTTCGAGAATTTAACCTTGAAGTTCTTGCCGTACCCCCTCTTTCCCCCCTATTACTATTGTTAAATTAATAAAGAAAAAAAAATTTTTTTTTGTGAAAATTTGCTTTCCAGCCTCCCCTATTTCACACCACACAATGTTAAAAAATTATTATTTTTTTTTAGGGGAAAAAGATAAATCGGGGCGTAAGATAAAATAAAACCAGGACAGATTCCTTTAACAAGATTTTAAATTATATACTTCAAATTTATTTTTAAATAGTTGACTGAAGTTGGTTTATAAATTTTGGTTCAGGAACCAACAACAACAACAACAACCATAAAAAGAAACAAGATATCCCCCCCTAATTGTGTTCATAGTACCAAATCTACCCCACAGAAGTCAAAAAGCAAAGTCTAAAAAAAGTTAATTGAGTTCAAAATATAGAAATATTCCCTCAAAAAGTAAATGCTAAAAACAGAATCGGTTGATTTTCATAATCATCTCCCTCCATATCGTTCTTTACTCAATCCCAATGCTCGATATGATTATCAGACGCATTCATTAATTCCATTGACTCAAAATGATTTAAATGTATTGAGAACAAGCTTTAAGAGTAAAGATCCAGGATCTAAGAGTAATACAGGTACAGGATTTAAAATGAAGTATAAATCATTGTTAAGTGATGTTGGAAGATCTATTTCGTTGAAAATTAGTAATCCAAATCTTGTGTCTAGTGTTGCCTCTGCTGTTGGGTCAACTAAAGTTTCTACTTTTGCTAAAAAGGTTCAACAACAAGCAGTTGCAGCAGCAACAGCATCAACAGCAGCATCAGCAACAACACCTCGTCAACCTTTACAGTTGAAAGATCTACCTGTGGAAATCTTGGATTATATTTTCTATTTAGTTGATAATAAGACGGATTATAAGTCCTGTATATATACCAACAAGATGTTTTATCAATTGGCCAAACCTTATTATTATCAAGATTTGAGTTTTGTGTCTACATATAGATTTGCTCAATTTATTTCCTATTTACGTTTGAATTCAAGTGTAGGGAAATACGTTAAATCTGTTGATTTATCAGGAATCAAGCCAGGATATGAAGAAGATGCTCAAGAGGAGGATGAAAATGAAGCTAGAGAAGACGAGAGGGATCGAATACATGAGATACACATTCGAGAAAATAGCCCTGAACGAACTGGCTTGGAAGATACCACCAAACCTGAATCTGGGCCTAAAATTATGGCAGGATGGAGAGATTGGAAGTTTAAAAACAATCCATTATATTCCGTTCACCCAAAGCCACCAAAATTAACGAAAATTGCATCAAATGTTCTGATTTCATCTGCAAAATCAAACAAATCAACTAAAAGATTATCTAAACCTTTTAAATATTTCCGCTCGAAAAAGAGAAGAAGATCATTAACCAATATTGCTAATTCTACCACCCCTAGAAAAACTCCCAAATTAGAATTTCTTGACTTGCGGGCTCAAGATCAATCAAATTCAAATACATTGACTAGAAATGCTAGTCCTCATCCATTAATTAACAAATTCTTGATGAATTATTCTACTTCTAAAGATATTCCTATTGGATATATCCTTCATTTAATTAGATTGTGTCCTAATGTTGTACGACTTGATTTAGGGAATCTTTCTCTTTCTATTGATTATGAAATTAGTCGATCTATGATTTATAAATATCAAACTTTTGATTTAATGAATAATTATTCTAAAGATTTGATTAAACAAATTGATGGAATAATGCAAGAAAATGAAGTTACAGAAAAGGAGAATCAGGAGATATATTCTAGATTTCCTTCATTGTTTAAAAATCAAGCCCCTACATCATGTGCATCTTCAGTATATTCAATTACTACATTTTCCAAACCAATCAATGCAAAATATAATAGTTTATTACCACCATTACCACCTACTGTATCTGATATTTCATATATAAATAAAGGTGATGGAAAAGTTTATCTTTCAGATTTAAATCTTAAATCAATAAATAATGTGTTTTTAAAGAAGATTAAAGAAGAGGAACTCTTATCTGTATTGGTTAAAATGCATGGAAAGAAATCTTTGACTGGAAATAACCTCTTCTATGGATCTACTGATATTGGGGGTAATTTAAAATATCTTAGTTTATCCTCGATGATTTGGCTTAATAGAAATATGATTGAAAGTTTCTTTGATCAAATGTTAGTGAAAAATAGTTGTGATGAAGAATTTGATATGAATTATGATTCAGATGAATATGATTCTGAATGTGAAATAAATTGTCGTCAATATAAACAAGATCTTGTTGTTGACTTGACTGATTCTGGAATGTATAAAAACCTTGCTTGGGCCAAACGTATTGATCTAAATACACTTTATGGGTGTAAATTAGCATATAAGATAATTAGAAATGAATTATTGGCACCATTTGATGAGTTTATGAGACGCGAACGAATCAGACGAGGAAGAATTGGTGAAAATTATTTAGCTTAGTAAAATAAAATACTCTCTAGATAGCTAAGGAATATGCAAGTGTATATATATATATATTGCTATATAAAAAGGAAATGCTATATGTAGTTGATTTCAGCAACTAAAGGGATATGATCTGAGGGGAATTGTTTATTAGGGAATCCCTTTATAGTACAATTTGAACAATACTTCTCATCAACTTCACTTAAGACTTTAATTATGGAAAAATTATTCTTGGTAATAAACATATGATCTAAAACATCAGTTAAACTTGACGTATAACTTGTAAAATTCAATTTCTCGGTCTTTAATAACGATTCATAAATGTTTATAAATTCAAAAGGATTAGAAATAATTCCTTGCTTGTCAATTAAGGGATTGTTTACTCCATAATCATGACGGGAAAATTCCGAAGATTCATTTACGTTAATTCCTGATGTGCTTAACAATTTGAAAACATCAGATTTAAGGTTTGAATTAAAATCTCCCATAACAATTATATGTGTTTGGGATAAATCTTGTTCACCAACATAGTCTCGAATTTCATTCAATAATAATTTCGTCTGTAATGCTTTGACATCATTATATTCTGGTGACCAATATAAATGAGTATTAGCGACATATACTGTTTTATCAGCAATTCTGTCATATAATTTAAGTATTAATGCGACAGTATTTCTTGGAATCAATCGACTAATTAAATCCTCAGTCATTTGATATTCATCTTTGTTCTCTAATACATATTCTCCAAAATTTATTTCTTTCGTGTCTATAATTTCAAATCTTTTGGTATTGACAAAAACACCAACACCATCAATAAAGTCAGTTGACTTCCCACCCCAATAGCCGGGAACAGATTTCTTAACAAAGAAACTCTTGTAATTACAATTGGGGAAGTTCTTGGACCAATACTTGTCATATACATAATATTCCATTTCTTGAAAACACATAATATCACACATGAATTGAGAAATGGTCATATTTATCAAGGGGAATCTATAATTTGGCCAATCTAAATATTGTTGTTCTAAATAACCAAAGATTTGATGCCAAGTATAATGTCTTGATAATAAATTATATGACATTATTGAGATTTTATTCTTGGAGTCACTAGGACAGGGGTTTAACCTTACCCATTGACGATACTTTGTAGCATCATAATTCTCAGGTATTGAAGGTGTTTTGAAATCAATTTCTTTATTAATTATAGAATATGGTCTTTGTGCTGGAAGTGTGGAGTTCATTTTGGTACGTGGAGTCTTGTGTATAAGTTGTCGTAATTTAAACACCATACACAGGTTGTGTTTTTAATAGTAGTAGTAGTAGTAGCAGCGTACAAATATAAAGTGTAGTAGTTTTCAGTTTGTACAAATTAAAAGTATAGTAATTTTCAGTTTATGTAAATTAAAAGACTTTGGATGGGATATTTATACTTGATACTGTTCCATACAAAAGTCGGTGTTTAGTGTTTCAACTGGTGGTGGGGGGTGTAACTTGGTAGATATGAAATCGGTAAGAAAAATAAATGCAAATTAATAATATCTGAGGTTTATTAATGGAAACGTTTCTAGATTGAGTTGGTTAATTAATAATACGAAAGGAAAGGAAAGAAATTGAAATAGAAAAATCTCCAGATATCAAGTATTGTTATTGTTCTTGTTTATTGACAGCTTGAGGCGTAGCAAAATGATACATAATTCTTTAAGGTCATGCTACTGCATATAATGCAACCCCATCTATTTTTGTCATTTGCGGAACAAGAATTTCTTTTTTTTTGTGTGGGTGTTTTTACTTCATGCACAGTTGATGATTTACGGACAATTCGGAAAATGCTTCAAGATGACCAACTAACTAACTACCAGAGTAAACTTGGCAAATTACTTAATTACTTTAGAGAAGTAATAGGAGTGGTATTGGTTGACATGTGGTGTGCTTTTTACAAATGTGTCAATTGTTCCATCTATTTATCCGCCTTTAAACTCTTTTTTTTTATTTTGCTGCAAAAATAGAGAACAATGAGGAAGAAAAAAAAAAAACATCTGATTCAATTGTCCCTTCAGATTTAATAGTATGACCTTACTCACACAATAGATATTCCGGTTATCCAGAGATGGATCACCAGTTTATATTTTTACACGTTTTCTTCTATCAACCTATAGATTGAGGGAATTTTTAAGGTACTCTTCACTTTTTTACGAAGAACTTTAAAACTATGATTTAATAAAATACACATGTAATACGGAAGATAATCCCCGCGTTTTTCGTTCTTAATAATTGTTTTTATTTTTAGATTACATTGCTTAGTTAATCTGAGGGGAATAGACTAAATGAAACAGTTAGGTAATTTCTCCGTAATATCTGTAACACATATTCCACAGCCTTACTATGGACTATCCGTAAATACCTAAATCTAACTCCTCTTTTTTTTACACCCCCTGTACTCTTCAAGTTCCATTAACAGAATTACTTTTAGGAACAAGACTTCTAGAAGTCTCATTTGTTTCTAAGCAAAATTTGTGGCCAATTATTGCTTATATAAACTTTTGTTAATTACGTCACACTACACCTCGCCTCAGAATACGGTTTATTTGACAACTGTGTAATTAGGTTGTTGTGGATACTGTTTGTTGTTCGGTAGAGATGGGAAAGATAGCTCCCTTTTATAGAATTGAAAGATACCCCTTTTTTTTATAGAATTGAAAGAAGTTGATATTCCCCAGATTTTCAAAACAATATTTAGTTTGCTCTCTTTATCAAGTTACCACTAAGGTAATTTTTAACCTACCTAATAGCTTTAATACATATCTCTTACAGCCTCTACAAATCTCCTAAGCAGTAATGCAAAACATATTATCAATAGTTTTTCAATTTAATAACACTAACTAAGAGTTTAAAACATTGGCAATTTTAACTAATTCACCAGGTCCAATAATAGTAACTTTATCAGTTAATTTACCAAGAACACCTTTCTCAGCAAAATCTACAGCAACTTTAGCAACATCAGCCGCATCAATTGGATGTAATATAGGAGCAAACCATGTTCCCTTAGTCAATCTTCCAAACCCCATAATCAACCCATTACCCCAACCATGGGCCTCATGACGTTCACCGAGTAATGCACCAGGACGTAAAATTACCGTATGGTCAAACCCAAGATTAATCACATCATTTTCTAATTGCCCTTTTGTCTTTGGATATAAAAACCAAGAATTTTCATCAGCACCGATTGAACTAACAAGTACGGCAATTTTAACACCATGAGATTTGGCAGCTTTGGCAGTATCATAATTAATCCCATAATCTATCTTTTTGAAGTTCTCAGCAGAACCAGCTTTAGCTCTTGTAGTACCTAACGCAGAGATGAGTGCATCAATTGGAGTAGGTTGACATTGTGTAGCAATTGCCTGAGGCCATTTCGATGTGTCTTTTTCTTCAATTGGTGTTATTTTGGGACTTTGGAAATCGGAATGACGACGGATTATAGGAATGATTTGTTGGAATATAGTAGATTGATCTGCTGATTTTACTATTTCAGATCCTACTAATCCTGTAGCTCCTAATATAAACAGACTCATTACTTAATTATTGTGTAGTGTGAAAGAAACGAAGACTCAAGGGATGTGGCAAAAGCAATCGTGAATACAAAAAACAGGAAAAAAATCCTTAATTCCGTGAAACCAACAAAAGATAATCCGAGAGAAGTCAATTAGAACAGTGTTGTCATTTCTCGTAAACATAACGCCAATTTGGATGGTTTACATCACAAGTGGACATCTCTAGACAAATTGCTATAACTAGAATATACGACACCTTCTACGAGACCTTCTCACTTCACAAGATTTGATTAGATAAACGATATTTTGTCATAACCTACCAGAGAAGTGAAATTAAATACACCATTTGGGTATCGCCACAATTCTACGAGTTAGATAAGTAATAAAATGTACCAGACATCAGGTCATCACCATTTCATGGATCAGCCAGACCTAGAAAAAGATTTTCTAGCGGCGACCTCTAATAGCGATGGTTTTAAAGCTGGAAGTGAATTCAAGAAACAAATTATTCTGAATCCTACTTTGGGTTAATCTGGAAAATTTAACCCGATGTCTCATATCTGATTAGCTCCTGTTTGTTAATGCTAACGACTTGTTGATACAAGAATCAGTTAAGAAGTTCCATAATGAAGAAAACCAGACAACCGTATTTTCAAAGTGTAAAAAAAATTTTCTTTTAAGAATTGGAAGGGTTCTATTCCGGGTAACCCCTTTCCACAAAAGTCAGGGCTCAATATATTTTTCTGGTGAATTTGAAAATGAAACCTCAATAAGATCTTCTTTTCTTTCCTTTGTGTTCTATTATAATATACACCAAGGGGGCCAAATAAAGACATATTTCAAACAATCTAATATGTCAGATTTATCAGCACAACTATCAGCATTCAAAAATAAGATCAAAAGTGGTCCTTCTGTTCAAGCTGCTCGGAAACCAGTACTTAATGTTCCATCCCCAATATCTAGTCCTATCAAGAAAAATGGTACAGATAATAACAACAATAAACGAACTGCTGGTTCTTCTGATTCCATGACTGAACTATTAAAACGACAAAAGATATCATCTAGTGAAATGTCTGGTTCTCATTTATCTACACAATTACATTTAGCTGTTGAATTTATTAAAGAACACGATACTCCTGTACCTGTGTCAAAATTACAAAATTATTTATCATTTGATATAACTCATACTTTATTACCATTACTTCAAGAAATCGACCGAATAAAATATGATGGGAGTAATGGGACTTTAGAATATGTATCACTTCATAATATTCGAAATGGAGATGATTTATTAGAATTTCTAAGAAGACAAACTACTTTCAAGGGGATATCAGTTAAAGATTTAAAAGATGGTTGGAGTGGATGTTTAGCAGCTATAAATGAATTAGAAGCAGAAAATAAAATATTAGTGTTGAGAAATAAAAAGGAAAATGCTCCAAGGTTAGTTTGGGCTAATTCTGGTGGTGAATTAGGAGGTATTGATTATGAATTTAAAGAAATGTGGATTAAAATGAAATTACCTGAACCTGATGCATTATATCAATCATTGTTAGATCAAGGTTTGAAACCTACTGGTGCTGATCCCAATTTAATTAAAAAGAAACCTCAACAACAAGAAAAGAAACAGAAAAAGGCAAGAAGAGGAAGAATTACCAATGTTCATATGAAGGGAATATTGAAAGATTATTCTCAATTGGTGTAGCACTATTAATTTCTATTTATAAAACATAAAGCATTATTTAGAAAAGCACTTTAAATAGACGGAACATGTGTTAGACTGAAATATACGATGAGTTCAGTTAATGTCAGTACCAGATCTTTTTTTTTCTTTCTTTCAGGTTCTGAGAAACACAACTGTAGAAACACTTCTGCGATTTGACAACCACGATCTTCAATCAAGCAATTCAAGCAATTCAAGCAAGTGAACCATGTCTGGTATGTACACTGAGATATAAAGTGGAATTTATTAGTACTAGGAGTTCTTTTCCCTTGAGTTTTGGTTAGACTATTTCCCCAAAAAATCCAGCTAAAATACTAACACCCCATCTTAGTCGATTTCAATACTGTTGCAACTGAATTTTGTAACTTTTATTATCAACAATTCGATTCTGATAGAACTCAATTAGGTAATTTATATAGAAATGAATCCATGTTAACTTTTGAAACTTCTCAATTACAAGGTGCTAAAGATATTGTTGAAAAATTAGCTTCATTACCATTTCAAAAAGTTAATCATAGAATTTCAACATTAGATGCTCAACCAGCTTCACCAAATGGAGATATTTTGGTTATGGTTACTGGTGAACTTTTAATTGATGATGAACAAAATCCTCAACGTTATTCTCAAGTATTTCATTTAATTCCTGAAGGTAATTCTTATTATGTATTTAATGATATTTTTAGATTAAATTATTCTTAGATTTAACTGAATATATATTAATTTGTTTATAATTGTTTCTTGAATTGTAGTTTTATTTGTTGTGTGTTGATATCTCTCCCCCCCCTTAATTCAACCGAAAAATAGATGTTGTCTCAGACAACAAATAATTGTTTTTGAAAGCAAACCAATTCACGTAAATAATAGCTATCAAAAATGCTGGAGCCTGAAACATCACCAATTGTACAAGATTCAATTGAAACTGAATCCATTACTAAAACAGAAGAACCAATTATTCCTCCAAGACCGCCAAAAACAAGACCGCCAAAAAAGGGATCCCCAGTTGACACGACATCTTCGGAAACTAAATCAACACCTATTGTTCCTGAACGACCAAGTAATAGGTCAACTCCAGAACCTTCATCTACTCCAATTATTCCTAAACGACCAGAAGCAAGGATAGCCTCTCCAGTTGTTCCTGCTCGTCCTAGTGCCAAATCTAGTACTCCTATTCCAACCATCCCTGCTCGTCCAATAAAGCAAACTGTCCACGTCACAGACAACGATGAATTAGATCTTCCATCCACGCCAGATTTGGAAAGATTTCCTAGTGATGATTTTGATGGTGATAAAACGCCAGGGAATTCAACAAAGAAAATTTCATTTAAAGATGAAGTTGGTGATGAAAATGAATTAAGAAATGATAGTTCTAGTTTTGATGATGATGTTGAGACTGTAAAGGAAAAAGATGTTGAAGTAATTGATGAAGATGATGAGATTTCCCAGGAGACTGATACAAACGTCGTACCTGAATCTACAGTTTCCACTGAACCAGAACCAGTGTATGCAGAGAAGCCTAAGGATGAAAACGAGGAAGATAAAATAAAGGAGGAATCCAAGGATGAAGTTGAGGGTATAAAGGAAGAAGCTAAGGTTGAAGGGGATGTTACAAAGGAGGAAACTAAAGGTGAGGAGGAAGTCAATGTAACTGAGGAATTAGAAAAACAAGAAGTTAAAGATAAGGTCATGGAAGAGGAATCTGAGGAGGTAAAAGAAGAAGTTAAACATAAGGTCACAGAAGAGGAACCCGAAGAGGTAAAAGAAGAAGTTAAACATGAAGCAACAAAAGAAGAAACTAAAGTACCTGAGGAAATTGTTGTGGGACAAGAATCACAAGAAGAAACTAAACATGAATTATTGGAACAAGTTAAGTCAGAAGTTGAGGAAGAATCTACCAAACCAGCTACTCCAATCTTACCAACTCGGCCTCCCAAAAAATCAACATCACCGGAATTAACAAAAATACTAAGCAACGAACCTAAATTAATAATCCCAGAATGTCCAGCGAAATCGGATTCTACTAAACCACAAAAACAAAAACAACCACCTCCTCCACCAAAACCCAAGAAATTATCTTCAAGAATTGCTGCTTTTCAACAACAATTATTTGAACAACAATCTCTGGAATCTACCTCGGCAGCACCACCACCACCTATTGCTAGGAAATTAACTTCAGAAAAAACAGGGTTTATGTCTGGGATGGGTATCCCATTACCAGGAATGTATAATCCTTTACATTTGAAGAAACAACGGATGAAAGATGATGAAGATGAGGATGAAAGTAAAGAGGAAAAAGTTGTTGTTCCAGTGAGAAGAGCAAAAGGCCCTCGTGGTAAAAGATTACCTAAGGCGTTACAAGAACCTGTGAATATTGAAGCAGAAAGTAGATTTAAATTAGAAACTGGTGATCTTTTTACAATTGTACTTAAGAAGGAGGAAGCAAAAGAAGAGACGAAAGTGGATGAAGAAGTACAGGAAGAATTGAAGGAGGATGACGAACTTGGTGAGAAGTTAGAAGAGGAACAAGAGAAGGAAGAAGAGCAGGAAAAGGAAGAAGTGAATGAAGAGAAAGAAGAGGAAAAGGAAGAAGAGGAAAAGGAAGAAGAGGAAGAGGAAGAGGAAGAGGAAGAGGACGAGGAAGAAGAGAAGAATGAAAAAATCGAAGAACAGGAAAAGGAAGAAGTGAAGGAAGGGAATCAACAACAACAGGAAAAGGAAGAAATTTATCAAGTTAACAAAGAGGAACAGAATGATGAAAAGGTGATTGATAAAGCAGAAGAAGTAAACGAAGTTGTGGAAGATAAAGAGAAAGAGGATAAAACCGAAGAACAATCAACGAAAGAGTAGGAAGAAGTTGAAGCGCCACAATTACTGGAACAAGAAGTTACTGTTTGAAGAAATTCCTCAAGTTCAATCTGCTATGCAAGATTAGAGGAAATCTTGCTATTTGCTAAATACTTAGTTAGAATTAGAATTAGTTAAATAAAATCTATATTTATTGCATTGCACATTACACATTTTTTTTTCACTTGGTTTCACCCCCTCTTGTTCTTGGTTTATCCAGAGGATATCTCGGTACATATTCTTGTATCTCTATTTTCTTTTTATCTTTATCCTTGTTATCATCCCTTTCCTCTACCAACTCCAAGGTTAATCTTTCTCGCAATTCATTTACTTGTTTATCAATTTCATCCTGTTCAATATCTTGATCCTCCAAATCATCTCTTAATTCACTACATTTAACTTCAATACTTCTTAAGTTATCATGTTTTAAAATTTCTAATCTAGCATGTTGTTTATTGATTTGATCAATTATTACTTTTCCTTTTGAAGTTTCCCTTGATTTAGTTATTTTCGCTTGTCGAGATTCATAATATCCTTGTTTCTTTTTGGTGTTGGTTGTATTTGATAGATTTTTTTGAACGTATCCTGAAGTTCCTGATCCTCGTGCAGTCAGCAACCCTATTCCATTATAAGACATGATGTAAACGTGCGTGTGTGTGTGGAGGCTTACTCAGTAACGTCAGATAATATTTCAAGGGTGTAATTAGTTATTTTTGTAGATAGTGAATTATTAATTGGGATGACAAGATTAGAAACATCCAGAACAAAGAGAATATCACAAAAAAATTTTAACAATAACGTTTCATAAGACAATAGGATTGTTAGATAAATTGACATTTACGGATAAAACACACGCGTTTGAGTAATGACACAGAGTTTGATTTAGATTGTCATATTATTTCTTATAAGGATACTTTTCTAAATTGGATTTTTTGTGACATGCATTGTCAAACCATTACTTGTTTTCTTAATTTCCTAATTTTTTTCTGGATTTTATGTAACATCCAAGAATTAGATCAAATTTTTAACATTTCTGTCTTTTCTTGTAGTTACCAAGATTAAGGTAAAGATGACGAGATCTCATCAACGAATTTCTCGAAATTCTCGTTCTGTTCTTGTATTAATCTTTATTATATTTTTTATATTTTATCCATCATATACAACAAACTCAAATAGATTTATAAATGAACCAACAATTGTTCAAGAACAGTTACAACAAGAATTACAATTACTGAAGTTAATGCAAGATGAAGTTGATGTTGAGATTGAACAAATTACAAAACCAAGCGAAGATGATTTAGAAGAAATAACTTCTTCACTGCATGCATTTTGGAAAAGAATTTTTTCAATATTTGATGAAAATAAAATTGTTATTCAAGGTGATATATCTCAAGCTATAGTGTATACCGATAAAGAGAAACATAAACTGGGGGCAATTACGAGAGATGCTTTACTTTCTCGTGCTATAATATCTGATGAAGTACTACAAGAACTTATTGAAAAACATAGTAGTATATCAAAACAACTTCCTTCAAAAATTGCTCAATCAACATATAAGAAGAATTCCAAAGGTGTTGTACTTATCGGAGGTACTCAATTCTCGTGGCTTTCATATTTAGCTATAGTTGCCTTACGAGAAACAGGTTCAAAATTACCTGTGGAATTGATTATGCCTACAAAGGAAGATTATCAACGAGAATTTGAGTTTTGTGATAAATTACTTCCTCCATTACAAGCAACATGTGTTGTTGTTCCTGATGTTCTTGGTAAATCGGTAATGAAAAATCATTCATTTTCAAAATATCAATTTAAAGCGCTTGCATTGATGGTTTCTTCATTTGAACATATCTTAATGTTAGATTCTGATAATATAATTGTATCTAATCCTGATGCGATTTTTGAAAGTAAATTGTATCAATATTATGGTATGATTACTTGGCCGGATTATTGGAAACGTACAATCTCACCGAAATTTTATGAAATTGCTGAGATTAAAGTGAATCAAAAGAAGAGAGTACGATATGGTAGATTTCCCTTATTTGCTCCCCCAAATATAAAATCTAATTTAATTAATGCGGAACTGGAACAGGTTCCCTTTCATGACTTAGAAGGAACTATCCCGGATTTATCTACTGAATCAGGACAATTGATAATTAATAAAAGAAATCATGGAAAGACTTTACTATTAGCACTCTTTTATAATATTTATGGTCCTAACTTGTTTTATAAACTTTTCGCCTTGGGTGAACAAGGAGAAGGAGATAAGGACACATTTGTTGCAGCGTCATTGGTTTCAGGTCAACCATATTATCAATTAAAATCATTTATAAAGACATTTGGATATTTAGATGACGAGAATAATTTTCAAGGTGTTGCAATGGGCCAGAAAAACCCTATTATTGATTACCAATTATTTCAAGATTTAATCATAACACCTTTTTCTGAAGATCAAGAATTATCAATGTCAGAACAAATGTCACGCCTTGATAAACTAGACCAGGAGAAGTTTCATAATCATAATGACAATCCTTTATTTACTATTCATTGTAATTATCCTAAGCTTGATCCTGTTCAATATATGGAAAGATTGGATTTGTATGATCGGGAAAATATGAGATTAAAATACAGATTATATGGTGGATTAACATATCAGAAATATATAAAGAATAAAGATGGAAATAGAGTTTTAACTACTGTTGATTTTGAATATGAACAATGGTGTCATATGCAAGATATTTTATGTATTCAAAAAATTGAGTTTGTTCATTTTAAAGATACAAATATGGAAGAATTGTGTCAATTTATCAAGAATCAAGTTGGGTTGTTGGAACAATAGTTTTAGTTCAACTGAGCGCAAGCAAAGTTGAACGAGAGGTAAGAAAGAGTTCAATTTAGTTTGTGTTCAGTTGAACGAGAGCCAAGAAAAGTTGAACTTCGCTTGCGCTCAGTTGATGGATAATGAAGAGAATAGAAAATAATATAGCATATTTGCATTTAAAGTTGATATAGAAGAGATTTATTTGTATACTAGTTAAATAGATCAAAAAAGAAATGTAAATATTTGCATTAAACTAACTAACTATATAATATCTGTTGAACAGAATCAACAATTGAATCTTCAACATTAATAAAATCAAACCCAAGTAATTTCCTAGTTCTTGAATTATCATATTTATGACTTCCCTTAAGTTGTTCCTCTCCCTTTTTCAAATCCCCTTTAGGAATATCCAATTCAGGGAAATGTTTATTGATATAATATGCAATCATTTCATTACTTACTAAACTATCAATCAATAATAACCTTTGACCTGCTAATTCTTCCTTTTGAAATGCAATTAGATGAGCCTTGGCGACATCTCTTACATCAATAAACCTACCTGCAAACACGGGTATCTCATCATCGCTTTTCAATTTCACCATCTTATTAACAATCTCAGCTGATAAATTCAAATGATGTTTATTCTTGATCTCATATGCCTGGGGACCAAATACAAACAGAGGATTTACGAAGGAAACAGTAAATCCAGGTTTCACAGTTTTAACAAATTCAAGAGCCGTCAATTCTGCGAATTTCTTTGATCCATAATACCCATTCTTGGGATTTTTCAAACTTGCTTGATAATCAATAGGATTCCAACTATCTTCATCATATACTTTATCTTCAAAATACTCATCAAACCCGAAAACAGCACCTAATGAAGAAGTAATCACTACTCTTTTAACTTGTGGAGCAAATTCATGGACTGCTGTCAATGCATTCTTAGTTCCTTCAATTGCTGGTTTCAAAATATCACGTTCGATATCATCAGATTGGAATGTGACCGGCGAGGCAGTATGAATAAACACAGAAATTTCAGGATGATTTTGAAGGGCTTGGTCAAAAGCGCCGGGTGCAGCAATATCAGATACAATTTCATAAGAGAAATTAAGTGAGGAAATTAGTTGTTTAAGATATTCTCCTTTACTTTGTGATCTAACTGATCCAATTACGGAATATCTTTCAGTAAGTAATTGTTTGATTATATGTTGGGCAATGAATCCAGTAGCACCAGAAACGAAAACTGTAGAGTTGGTCATGTTATTGATGGATCTACATCAGAGTCTCAGATCATCTTCAGAATTAGAGGAATGTCAATGCTATTTATAATAGTTGGAGAAGTATCCGGAGATAACTTGGAATGACATCTCCTGGAATTATCTGACAAATATCAATTTATAATCATGTTCGGACTTACTTTGTTGGATACTTGGTGTAGTTTTTATGTTTAAGTCCGGTGGGGTTTGTTGGGCTTGGTGGGATTGGTAGCGCTGATTATAAATTATAGTTTATGTGGTTAAATGAGGGATATTTGTTATTGAGAGATTGGCGTAAATTGATTAGTAATATTAAAAGTTTAGACTTGTTTTTTTGAATGGAACTAGAAAAATTCAGGGGAGAATACAATGCTGTAAACAGTTAAATTGGTTTACTTTAGACGATAACAATAGAAAACTAAACAAAAATTAGTTTATCGCTGCCTCAGACTAAATATATTTCAATATCTTACTCCCCACTCATATTTTGATGTATTTTTGCAACAAAAATTGTTTCACAAATACGAATGTCAAATGACAAACTACAAAGCTATCATCTTTCCACTTCCCAAAAAGATAACCGCTCCTGTATATATTCTCCTACCTTAATTGACAACCGAAAACCATAACTCAAATCATTTATTAGACTAAGACACATACACACTCGGATTAAATTGCAGAGGAGCCAAGAAAAATACAATTCTCAACCCCAAACTCCATATCATGGCAGTTTTTTTTTATGAAAAAATAGAAGGTTAAACCTGTATGAGGTTTAGGAAGTAGTGCATGTAAGTCATTCACTCAGTGAAGGTCCTAGTTTTGAATGACATAATTAATATAACTTGTAATGATTGAACAGAGAGAAAATAAATTATTCCGGTTGTTGCGAAGTGCAGAGGCTGAGTGTAAATACCCCTTAGGGCAAGAGTAGAAAAAGAAACGGAGGGGAATCAACAGTAGACACAGACAGACAGACAGACAAACAAACAAACAAATAGACAGACAAACAGACAGACAAAGAGAAAAAAAAATAAAAATAAAGTCATGTTATTTACATTTTATTTTTTTTTTTTTCTTTACATGTTAAGCTTTTTCTGTATACGGGTTTGAATGACTGGATTAACCTTGAATGTAGAGTTTTAAACTTTCGCTCCTCATTTTGAAAATGATTCAAGTACAAAGTTAAATGATACAAATTTGTCCTGTCTCTCTTACACCTTCGTTTGTGTAGTTTTTATTTTTGTTGTTTGAATAAAATTGTGCATGATATCAAAAAGTCATTTAAATAATTTTTTTTTTTTTGTCCAAAACTCAAAAAAATATCAACGGGTCCAAAATTTTGTCTTAAAAAAAAAAAAATTATTAGCCAATTTAATTAAAAATCACCACGTTAGTTTTTTAGACCCCCACATTTACTTTTCTTTAGTATAACTACTTACAGTATACATATACCTATACATATACATATTCATTCATATACATATTCATATACCTACACATACACATACACATATACATATACATACTCACACTACTTGGTTAGTCAAAACCAACACTATTCACCATGCATCCTAGAAGTTTTAGTTTTGATAGAATAAAAAACAAAGTAACTGGAAAACAAGAGGAACCAAATACTCGACGTAATAGTTTAGCAGTTATACCACAACCAACCAAGAACAACTCGAGTACATCACCAACAAGACGTGCATCAATATCATTCATGCCATCTCCAACAAGATCTCGATCTCGATCACTTTCAAAAACAAACTCTCCAACACATCATTTAAATCCTTTTAAATCAACAACTAAAGAATTAGTTAAACATGAAACAGCTCAAATCATTCTGAAGAAACTAGTTCATATGTTACAAGAATTAGGGTTACAATATCCTATACCTTTAAGAACAACATCTCTGGGTTCAGTATCGAAATCAATCAAGATTTATATTGCTAATTCTAACGATTGTTTATTTTTACCTCCTGCTACATCAACAAGTTTCACTTATGAAGATGTTGAAAATGGAGGTGTTATTCCGTTATTGGAAGATGGCTTAGAGGAAGAAGAAGAAGAGGAAGAGGAACAACAACAACAACAACAACAAGCTCCTCAACAACAACAAGCTATTGGTGAACCTACATTATATTCAAAAATGAAATCGTTCAAACTGCCATACTATTTATGCTCAAAAATCGACTCAGAACATCCAATCCCACACACATTTGGTATAATTATTGAACTTACTAAGGAAACTACCACGATAAAAGATATAACATTTGAATTTCAATCACTTACTCAAATCCTTTGGCCTAATGGTGAACCCTATAATAAGTCATTTGCAAAGGAAAGCTTTAAAATTGGATATATGCAATGGAAAACAAGTTTGTCCGAAGCAGATTATTATATTAATAATTTAAATTCTAATGATATAAAACTGAAACATATTACTCAACAAGATTTAACTAATCGAACGAGAGAATATAAATTAATTGATATTCGAGACACAAATATGAAAGATTATGATGCAAGAGCATCATGTTCTTCTTCATTTTTAGATTTAGAGAATACCATGACAACTGGAACAACAACTTCAACTGGTGTTGATTCATATAAAGCGGGTCTTTATGTATTTCTCTTACCTATATTACTCCCAGAACATATTCCAGCTACAATTATTTCAATAAATGGTACTTTAAATCATACCCTTTCTGTGAATTTCAATAAAATTTCTGAAAGATTGAATAGAAAAATCAAAGTTAATGCAAATTACAATTTACCTATGGTTAGAACACCACCAAGTTTTGCAAATTCTATTGCGGATAAACCAATATATGTAAATCGAGTATGGAATGATGCTGTACATTATATAATCACATTCCCCAAGAAATACGTTGCTTTAGGAAATGAACATGTTATCAATGTAAAACTTGTTCCTTTAGTTAAGGATGTTATAATTAAAAGAATTAAATTCAATGTATTAGAAAGAATTACATATGTTTCACGTGATTTAACTCGAGAATATGATTATGATTGTGAAAATCCATTTTCAACCCATCCAACAAATGAAAATAAAGTTCATGAAAGAATTATATCACTTTGTGAATTGCGTACAAAGAATAAAAGTTCAAGTAATGGATTCAATGATCCTTTTAAAGAAGAAGTAATAAAATGTCCTGATAATAATTTACTATATACTTGTTATGAAGTAGAAGAAGATAAAGGTAGTAAAAATAAACCCCCAGCTATGATTGCTTCACCTTTAGATATTAATATTGCATTACCATTTTTGACTTCTCGTGGTGATAAGTTAATGATGACTGCTTCATCCCAAGGTGAAGATCAACAAGTTATTGGATCAAGAAGAGCATCACTTGTATCAGATCAATTTGACCTTTCGTCAAAGGAATCATCAGTTATTGGTACTCTTGAAACAAATTTAATAAATCATGATGAAATAGGTCCTCATGAAATAATGAAGCCAAACTTATCGACATATACATCAGATGATTTTTCAATAAAACATAAACCACCAGAGAATATTCAAAGAGGATTCACAGTCTTGTCTCGAGCACTTTATCCTGATTCCAATTATCGACATATTCAAATAAATCATCGATTACAAGTTTGTTTTAGAATATCAAAGCCTGATCCTAAGGATAATTTTAAAATGCATCATTATGAAGTTGTTATTGATACTCCTTTAATATTACTTAGTTCTAAATGTAATGATGAATCAATGCAATTACCAAAATATTATGAAATTGAAAGTATTGAATTACCAAAACCTGAGATATCATTCCGTACACCAAATTATGAACATAATGGAATAAGTATTAAACAATGGAGTGAAGAAGCACCTGATGATGAGTTACCTAGTTTTGAAGAGGCCATAAAACATTCAAGTGGTAGTCCAAGTCCAATAGTTCGAAGTATGTCTGTTAATGAAGATCCTTTAAGTAGAGTTCCAAGTATTTCCCTACCACCAAGTGTTGTGCCAAGTGTACCGCTAGGTGTACCGCTAGGTGTACCACCAAGTATACCACCACCAGCATATGAACCAAATGATTCATTAATTGATGAAATTGTCTCATCTTCAGAAGATAATATAATTCCAGGTCCTTCTCGAATGAAAACAAGTTTACTGAACTCATTTGCTAAGAATGTTGAAGATGATGGAAGTATAGATTCGAATTTATCTTCTCATTCAAGTGAAAGTTATCTAGGGACAACACCACAATCTTCAATTAATAATAATTTATCCCCAAGTTTATCGGCACCACCAATAATTAATATAAGTACTCCTAATGAAGAAACGATTGTTTATTTGAATGAGTCAAATGGAGGTAAAGATAAAACAAATGAGTTTGCAATAGTTGATGACGAAGAAGAAGAACAAGAAATTAATGCATTTGTACAACATAATGTTGTATAGTTTAATAATAATGAGTTAATGTAACACTACCCCCTCTTACAAACACCTTTATGATGTAGTTATTTGTTTGGCACATTACTGTTTGAGAGTAGAAGTTGTAGAGCTACTATATACTCTCTAGTGTTTGTGTATGTAGTATGTGTATGTGTATGTATGTAGCTATGTAGATATGTCGTATATACCATATTCCTACATATACACACGAATTTATCTTCTGATATGTTCAAACATATACTTGGAATGAAAGGTTTGCATTTAGAAGTACCTCCACTGGAGAATTGAAATTTACTGTTAAAGAACATCATACTTTTGGTAAAAGTAAAACTTTAGAAAGAGCTGCACTTTTATTGAAAGATATTTCTAGTTCTACTGATGACGTTATTATTGAAATTGAGGATGGAGGGAAGTTAGAACTTAATGTTAAATATTTAGCTAGTTAGATAGCACTAATTATGTGTATATGTATTGAGATTGTTTTTAGAAGTAATTGCTGCGAAAAAAGTAGAAACTACCCACAACACCACTGATTATTACGTTTGAGGTCTAAGCTAGTTACTCTCGTTAGAAGTCGCTTGACATTTATTACAACCTTGTACAACTCTGTACATCTTTGTACATCCTTATATACCTCTGCACATCCTTGTACTTCCTTGTTTACCTCTGTCCACCTCTGTCCACCTCTGTCCACCTCTGTCTACCTCTGTCCACCTCTGTCCACCTCTGTATACTACTTGTACTATCTATCACCTTCATGTGCATGTTATATGTAGGTATGTAGGTATGTGTGCATGTAGCTCTGTATGTAGCTCTGTATGTATGTAGCTGTGTATATACCATACTCCTGCATATAAATACGACATTATCTTCCGATATACTCACACCCTCCATCAAATCAAAGTCAAGTTTAAATGTTTATATTACAATTGAATAACTAAACAATAACCATGACATCAATATTACCAAAGAATTCTCGAGTATCAGTATTAGGAGCAGGTATACTGGGACTAACATATAGTTATTTCCTTCATAAATTACGTCCTGATTTACATATTTCAATATTTGAAAAATCATCACATTCTAGTGGTTGGATAAATTCATCAAAATTACAAGTGACTTCAAATAACAATATGATTACTCTTGAAAAGGGTCCTCGAACATTACGTGGTGTTAAAGAAGGCACCCTTTTCATTCTTGACATATTACGTAATTTACAAGCTGAACAAGAAATTCAATATATTAGTAAAGATTCCCCAGCTAATCGAAAATATCTTGTTAATGAATCAGGTGAAATTGTTCAAATTCCAAATTCAATAAGTTCGTTAGTAAAGTTTATCAGTAAAGTAAGTATTGTTGATTCTTCATTAGTCTTGGGAATGATTAAAGAACCATTTGTAAAGCGTAACCTTTCTGATGAAACAGTTGAAGAGTTTTTCAAAAGACGATTTGGTAGTACTGTAATTACTGATAATATAATAAGTGGTGTTATTCATGGAATATATGCTGGTGATGTTGGTAAACTTAGTATTGAAAGTGTATTTCCTCAATTAAAACAAATTGAACGAGAATCAGGTTCAATAATTAAACATATGTTCAAGAAAACTAACAAAGAACCACCAGTATCAAGTAACTTACAAATGTATGAAAAACTTATTCACAAGGCAAATTTCAAGGATCTACAAAATAAACTTAAGAATTGTCCTATGATTACTTTAAGAAATGGGTTACAAACATTTCCTATAAAATTAACTGAATATTTAACTGCATGTAACAATATAACCTTTCATTATAATACTCCAATAACTGATATTGACCCTATTCAAGGTCAGGTCAATGGAGAATCATTTAATCATATTCGATCAACAATAAATGTGAACCAATTAGCAAAAGCTTTACCTATTTCCAATCCTTTAGTTCCTCATTTAAATTCAATACAATATGTCAATGTATTCTTGTGTAATATATACACTAAACACAAGTTAATTCCTAATTCAGGATTTGGGTTTTTAGTTCCAAGATTTAGAAATATTAATAGTAACCCTCAAGCATTATTAGGAGTAATTTATGATTCAGAAGTGGAAAAGTATGCTATACTGTTATTTAACAAAGATATGAAGAAACAAGTTAATTATGATAAGATTACAATTATGATGGGAGGACATTACTATAATCATTGGGAAATCCCTTCAAAAAGTATAAACCTAACTATTGTCAAACAAATCTTGGAAAGTAAATTAAACATTGATTTGAGTAAGTTCAATATAAGAATTGTTCAAGGGAATACAGTTGATTATATAGCTGATAATGACTTGGTTATATCATATAACTATCATTACAATTGTATTCCACAATATGAGGTAGGATATATGACAACTAAGCAGCAAATTGAACAAATTGTTGATACAAATCAATATAAGCTTTCATTTGGAGGGACTGTATTTGGTGATGGAATAGCTGTTCCTGATTGTGTAAGTAATGCATTCAAGGATGCAATTAAACAACTTTAATCATACAGTGGAAGTTGTTCTTCTTCTCCTCTCCCTTCTCCTCCCCCTTCTCCTACCCCTTCATTCTTGTATATATTACATACTACTCTAGACTCATTTATGGAATAATTTATAACTAAAGGCTTCTCAAAAAACATTTCCAGCTGTAAACTACGTAATGCAAGTGTAGCCAGTTGTATATTACCATATATCAAATGAGCAAATCCTCGATGAAGTTTAATTTGTATAACATCACCAAATGTTACAAATAACAAATATAAATTATGTTTTAATATTTGTTTGTTTATTTTATCGTTAAGATTTTTAATATATAATGTTTGACTTGGTTTCAAGTTATCTAAGTCAATCTTAGACTTCTTAGATGTTCTTGTAGTTGTCTCTATCTTTCGTTTTAACATTTGTTAAAGAAGAGATGGTTATTCTGTTGATAATTTTCAAATAGTTTAACCTGTAAAAAATTCCTCGAGGTTTTCCTCAATGTGTAAAAACTTCTTCTTACTATCTTAAACATATATCATATGAAATAGATAATATGGTAAAGGAGAAAAGAACTAAACCATGTTCAAATTGTAAGAAATCAAAAGTTAAATGTATATACAATACAACATTACCTTGTGAAAGATGCATTAAAATTGGACAAATTAATAATTGTCAATTTATACCAAAATTACCTAGTTTAAAATTACCTATTTTACAAGAACCTCAAACACTACCTCCATTTAACCCTTTACACCATCCTACACACACACATACACATGTTTCTGAGCCTTATCTAATACTGTCTTCTACTCCATTAGGTGGTAATTCCTGGCAGACGCAAATTGAAAATAGAATGAATAATTTTGATGTTAAGGTTAATGATTTAGTTGAAATGTTACGTATGAATCAACAATATATAATGCAAGTACAGCAACAGCAACAACAACAACTACTACAACAACAACAACAACAAGCTCCTCAACAACGAAACATACCTTCACATCCCACCAAACGAGCTCTTGAAACTGGTCAACCTTCAAGAAAACGACAAAAATTACCCCAAGATTTTCGGGATGGATATCTTACTAAATCACAAGCTTGTGAACTCTTTAAATTCTTTGATACAAACATCCTGCAACAATTATTCGGATTTGAAATATCAAAATTTACAGTAGACTCTTTGTGGGACTCATGTCCTGTTCTAGTATGTGCAATATCGACAATAGCTTCAATCCACCACCCTCAATTACATATTAAATCAACACAATTACAAGTTTACTTACACGAACTTTGTCAAAAATTATTATTTCAAGGGAAACCTCAAAATGAAACTGATGGATTAAACACAATTATTGCTTTGATATTATGTAGTTTTTGGATGTCGGATTCTCAAATGTTTACAGGATTAGCCTTACAATTAGCTAAACAATATGGGTTAAATGATCCAAATAACCAGAGTAAAACACGTTTGAAAATTTGGTATTTGTTATATATATTGGATGGGCAACAAAGTCTTACATTTAATCGACAACCGTTAGTTAATTCTCAAGATTATTCGCTTGTTCACTCAAGAGAGTTATTACTTACTCCTAATAAACAGGAGTTGTACAAGATTGAAGATAAACAAGAACGACAAGGACAACAAGGACAAGAAGAACAAGAACAAGAAATTGTCCAATACTCGCATAAACAAAGATTTACAGATATGAGATTAGTGTCACAAGTAGAATACAATCAAGCAATAAATGAAGCTTTCAAGGGGAATGCTTGGGATTTACTATCCCCAGCAACATTTGGAATACCTTCTAAAACAAATTTAGAATTAGATAAATGGATGGTATCATGGACAGTCCTATTAGCACCAGGTAATTATGGTGCTGTTTGGTCTACGAAATCTACATTAATCTATTATAATTTTGCTAAAATGCATATTAATTCATCCGCAGTTAGACAATTACAAATTGATCCAAATGATACAAATTTTCCTAAATGGGATAATTCATATAATCCTAAACAAATTGAACCTATTGAATATGATAAAGAGGATCTGGATTCTAATTCGGATTCAGATTCGGATTCGGATAGCTCGAATGAGTTTATATCAAATAAGGAATTACTCTCTCGTGATGAAGCAGTAATCAATGCCAATATCGCTGTAAACGCAGCACAAACTGTACTCAACTTGGTTATCAATGACAAGGACATTATTGATAATTTAAAATATATTCCAGTTCATATTCATATTATGTTATATTACGCAGCATTACTCCTAATTAACCCACCATTAAAATCAAATAATAAATCAATTCAATATAGTCCAGAAAATTATTATCGAAAATTAATTGATAATTTAAGTATAATTAATATCTTAAAGAAAAGAATATATCTGAATTTACCAATTGATGTAAAATTTGGTAATCGGTTAATTAAATCTTTGGAAGATATAGAAATGGAAAAGTTAACCATGATTAAACAATTTGTTAAAACATTATCTGGGGAAATTCGGGATGAATTTGATCAATTAGTTAATAATCTTCTTGAATCAAGTGATAATATTGAAGAATTAAGGGAATCAAGTGGTAGTAGAGGATCAACTCCAGAACGAATATCTGCCTGGCCAGGGTCACATCATGGGCATCCTTAGAGCTGGAGCTAGAACTAGACCTATACCTAGACCTAGACCTAGAACTAGACCTAGAGCTAGACCTAGACTTAGACACATATGCACACGCGCACACGCACAACTATTTCAAAAACAGATCTTGTAATAATTCACTGGCATTGGCTCGTTCAATAGGATCCCATATAAACATTTTATTCAAAAAATTACTAAATTCACCTCCAACAAATAAACAATCCAATGATTTTGAATTTAATTTAAATTGTCTTTTCCCACCATTTCCATAATATAAATTATTTAAATTTTGTAAATTACATTTCCCATTATTATCAAAAATCTTATATAATAATAACTTCTTAGTCTTTCGTTTTTCATTAGATATTTCTAAATATTTATGTTGTGGAGATATGATTAATCTCCTCATTCGTAAGATGGTTCCACATTTGGGACTTCCTAATATTTCTAAAATTAATCCAATTTGTTCAATTTCAGATTTCCCAGGGAATAAAGGTATTCCAGTAAATAATTCACATATTATACATCCAATTGACCAAATATCGATTTTTTCATTATATTTCCCGCCCAATAGTATTTCAGGGGCACGATAGAATCTTGATTGAATATATGTGAATGAAATTTCATTTGTAAAACAAGCAGATCCAAAATCTATCAACTTAATTGTGATCTCTTGCGAGTTTAAAGACAGGGGTAGTTTAATCATTATATTCTCTGGCTTTAAATCACAATGAATTATATTATAATTATGTAAATATGCAACACCACTCAATATCTGTCTCGTAAATAACTTAACCACATCAACAGTAAGCCCTTGAAATTCAGTCATTTCTAATAATGTATATAAATTAAGTGAAAGCAATTCACTAACAATACATAAATGACTCCTAAAGTTAAAATGTGTAATATATGATAATATATAATCACATTTATCTTTCTCATTCACAAATTTTAATAATTTTATTTCATTTACTGCTTGTAATGACCAATTTAAATTGTTGTTAATAATCTTAATCGCTACAACTTGGTTTGTTTTGTGATCAATAGCTTGGATGACATTCCCAAATGATCCTTTTCCAAGGACATGCTGTATTTCAAAACGATAATTTATATGATCATGAGGATATATATTATAATGTCCAACAGAATCATCAAATCCAAAATTAGCAGTATTTTTAATGTTTATGGTTCGTGGAGTTTTGGGAATATAATATATTTCTCGTTTTCGTATGATTTCTCCTCGTTCATAAATGTTTAATGTGTGTAATGGGATATTATCTTGCGATAGAGGTGGATTGGATTGAACAGGATTGTTTGGTTGGAATAAGTTGGAATTTTTGTGATATATTATTCTGTATAGTTCTGATATACTAGCGATTTTAGTCTTTGGTTTGGGTGAAGGCATATGTATTCTTGTTCTAGCTTCATGTTCTTGTTTCTTTGGTGTATATAATCTTGTAAATACATCTGATTTACTAGAAGATCTTCCAGAAGACTCACTACGATGATGTTTTACACTAGGAGACTCAGTTAGTAATTTAGGCATACTCGATACTAGTCTCCTGTTTCGTGAACTTTGTGACAGTTTCCTTTCAATACGTTTCTTAGGAAGGTTATTACTTAAATTTGTGAATGGGTTTGAATTATTCTTCTTTTGTTGGGAAGACCAAGTTTCTTTCATGAATGAAAACTCAAACTGTTGTTCTGAAATTGGATAGCTTATAATTCTTGAATGTTCATTATGTTGTGATTTAACAGTTGTGTTAGAAATAATTCTATTTGGTGTATGAGGTTTAGCAACAGTTGTAGTAGGAGTAGAAGGAGTAGTATTCGTTGTTGTAGGATAATGATATAGTTTTTTTCTTCTTGGTGATTTACTACTTATATTGATTTGAGAAAATCGATCTTCAAATTCAGTCATGGTGACATATAGTATGTATTTAGTGTTAGTATATATATAGTTTGTTCAGATCAAGAATTGAATATTCTTGACAATACTTGTGTTGACAAATTGGGAAGTACACGAACTTCAAATTTTTACATTTTACAAACCAACAAGTGGGACAACAAGTGGGACAACAAGTAGGACAACTTAGTTAAAACAACTGTTGAAACAACTGGTAAAATAACAACTTAGCTAAAACGATGAGTAATATAGAGAACTATACTACACGAAGTATACTCTTACTCTCACAACTTCTTCATATCAATGGAATAACAACACTCGACAAACTACAGACAACAAATGAGCAAACAATACAAGAAATACTTATACAATGGAAAACACATAATGTAACAAAATTAGATAATTTACAGATTAAAATAAACACTCGCGATCAATTAATTGAATTGTATCAACTGCTATTGAAGAAATATGATGTGGATAATACTGTTGATTTAGCAAATAGTAGCTATTTCCAACGGATGGAGCAGTTACAAGAGGAGATTGATATGTATAAACGACAGTTTGATGAGATATTACAAGAGTAGTTACTGTTTGTTCTAGAAGTATTATGTTGTAGTCATATACTACATTGTCTCAGGTGTTAGTTGGTTAAGTTTGTTGTTGTTGTTGTTGTTGTACAAGAAATTGTTGTCTTACGGTTGCATTTTTTTTTTGTAAGTGGGGGAAATACCCAAACTAATACTTGTACTTATAATGTTTCACATACTAAGCATACAAATACCACTATACTTGTATTAATCTGTCAAAATAGCATAAACGATAGATATCTTTGTTTGTCGCCTTATACACATCGCTTAAAGTATTCCAGTTGATGTATGGATGTAATGTATAAATTAAATTAATTAGCGGGGTTGAATAAATACCATGTGATTTTAACCTTTTGTATATAAATAATCAAGAGAAATCACAAACAAAACATTTTTACAAAGGTGTTTATTTGTTAACTAATGAGATGTCCCTTGAACAAACAGGATTCAATCAAGAAAACTTGGCAAATTCCTTGCTTAAGGTATATAAGTCCAATCGATCATTTGTATTAAATACATCATATATTGTTCTTATGGCAACAGCATTTGCTGGTGCAACATCAACATCTCTGAAAAAGACCCCCACAGTCGAAGAAGATGAGGGTGAAGATCTGTCAAATACAACTAGAAAACATCCCAAATTGTACAAGAAATCATTGCTTGTTCTCGCCAAAGCTATATTTCCTTCGATTACTGATAAAACTATAGTATATTTATTAAGTCATACTACATTATTAGTATTTCGAGCAATTCTTAGTATTAAAGTTGCTAATTTAGACGGTCAATTAGTTGGAGCATTAGTACAACGAAGACTAAAAGTATTTGGTAAACTCTTGTTGTATTGGATGTTAATTGGTATTCCTGCTTCATTGACCAATGCTTTATTAACATGGTCAAGACAAAATTTACGTCGTGTAATTCGAATAAATTTAAACAAAAATATAATTGATAATTATTTGCCTGATAATTTAGATGCAAATTATTATTCCTTGATACATTTGTCGGGGAATAAAATTCGTGATCCAAATCAAAGAATAACCACTGATGTTTCAAGATTAAGTGATGATTTATCAAGTTTACCAGGTCAATTGTTAAAGCCTAGTCTTGATTTGATCCTTTGTGCTCGTGAATTAAGTAAAAGTGGAGTAGGCAATGGTGAAGGAACAATTGCTCTTGGAATAATTGCACATTTCTCAACTATTGTACTTCGATTATTTGCTCCACCATTTGCAAAATTAGCTTCTGAAAAGGCCCATTTAGAAGGACAACTTCGTTCATCACATCTGAAAATTGTCACGAATAATGAAGAAATTGCGTTTTTGAGAGGGCATTCTCGAGAATTAGATTATATTGATTATTGTTATTATACATTGGAGAGATTCCTTAAAGGAGAATATTGGAAGAAAGCAATACATGAAATTGCCCAAACTTTTATTGTGAAGTATTTTTGGGGTGCTGCGGGATTAGTCTTGTGTTCTGCACCAATTTTTATTAATAAATATTTGGGTGAGGAGATTGATAGAAATCTGGCAGGGAATTTCATTACCAACAGACGCTTGTTGTTAGGAGCCTCCGATTCACTTGATCGATTAATGTATTCTCGAAAATACTTACTACAAATAATCGGTCATGCCAGTAGAGTCTCTGATTTCCAAACCACATTAAATGAAGTTATATCTCGAAAGAAATCAACCAGCAATGTCAAATATGAAAACGATCAAATAACCTTTGATAAAGTCCAATTATTAACTCCAGCAAATGTAACTCTTATTCCTGATCTCACATTTTCCATCAAAAGTGGTGATCATTTATTAATTGCTGGTCCAAATGGATCAGGGAAATCATCCATGTTTAGAATGTTGGGAGGTTTATGGCCGGTAAAACAAGGAACAATCACTATACCTACTCGATCCAACATGTTTTATCTTCCCCAAAGAGCATATTTATGTCAGGGAACACTTCGAGAACAAGTCATTTATCCATATTCACTTCTTCATCCTCAAAAGAAGTCCACTGTTGAACTCCAAGAAATTCTTAAATTATTAAAACTTGAAGAATATGTAGATCAACTTGATGAAATAAAAAACTGGGATGAAGAACTTTCAATAGGAGCACAACAAAGATTAGCAATGGCAAGATTATATTATCATGAACCAAAATTTGCAGTATTAGATGAATGTACTAGTGCAGTATCTCCAGATATGGAACAATTCATGTATAAACATGCTCAAGAATTAGGTATAACTGTACTTTCAGTAGCTCATAGACCAGCATTATGGCATTTTCATAAATATTTATTGAAATTTGATGGGAAAGGTGGTTATTACTTCGGGAAATTAGATGCCGAGAAAAGATTGAAATATGAACAAGAAAGAATTTTGTTGGAAAAGAATTTACGAGATTTACCAATTTTAAAAGAAAGGTTACAAGAGTTGAGAATGGTATCTAATGTTCAACATGAAAAATATGGTCGTTAGACCATGCTTTTATTTTATATATATATATAATATATTATATTAGATAGAACTAGAACTATAGCTCTTCGTTCAACTTCGCATTCGCTCAGTTGAACTCAGCTCTATTTCGTAAAACAAGTTTCTACAAATGAACCATCTTGTAATAACCCCGTCAAAACCCCAGGCAATATCTCCACTTGTAATGCTTCAAATGGAAATTCCTCTCCATCAACAGATATATAATGTTTATTCTTATCTTCCACTCTCGGTATTAATCTATATCCCAACACTTTAGCATGTTTAACTTTATCATTATGTACATGAGTTCCTTCTTCAACCAGTAACATAATCGAAGTAGTTTCCATAAAGGTCGCATTTGAATCCGTCATAACCATATCCATTGACCCATCATTGGGTAACGCCGCGGGGAAGAACTGAGCTGAATCGGAAATATATGGCATTTTACCAACATATAAAATATTCAATTTATTAGTAATATCATCAGAAATCTTAACCCAATTCTCAGGAACAGGTTGATCTAAATCAGGACCAGACACGATAAGGTTATCCTTAGTGACCAAAGGTAATCCTTGATCACTATCACTTCGTTGCCGATGTACTTGTACATGATTGTGAATTTCTTGTTTATCCTTAGTTAAAAAATTGACATATAAATCACAAGGATAAGTTGTTCCACTAAATACTTTCTGTAGAATACCTAATTGAAATCGAATAGGTCCCATCCATCGTAAATGTTCCGTACCAATATCTGAATCAGCAATTATTCCATAACATTGTGTTAAAAATGATAATTTGGTCAGTTTGTTTTCACCAATACCTTGAGTCACTGCCATTAAGTCTAATTTTGTTCTTTGTGCTTTTAACATTTGAAAAGTGGCCATAGCAGGATTATTACTTCCATGAGTACTTAAACTAAGAGCATTACCTGATCCACAAGGTAATTGAGTAATAGCAATATTATTAAATGCTTCAACGCCATAATCTTCTCGTGAATAAAACCCATTTATAACTTCATGTGGTATACCATCTCCTGAACAACATACAATTATATCATATTTTGAAACATCTAATTCTCGAGCAATATCTGTGGCATGAGTAGGGTATCTCGTTTGTTCAAGAGTTACTTTACACCTTGCAGCTTTTAAAATAGGATAGATCTCAGTTTCATAGATGGTTTTTGCTTTCCCTTGACCACCATGAGGATTAACAAGTACTAATATTGAAGGAAGAACAATATGATTACTATAAGCTTTATCTAGAATATATTCACATAATTTATTATCATGGTAATTTTGTACTTGAACATCAAGGTTAGTTAATTTTATAGAATCTTTAACAGGATAAACATAAGTAAGTCTAACTTCATCTTCATTCTCGCCTGACTCAACATATATTATGTTTCTGAAGGGAATGAAATCATTTAAACTGATAGTTTGATTTCCACAACAAAATAACGAGGGAGTAGTGTCATGATTTAAGGATAATGATTGTTGAATGAGTTTAATTCCTTCATTATCAAGTATAACTTGAGAAAGGTCGTTACTAGAGTATATTAAGCGTTCCAGAGACATTGGATATGTCATACCACAAGGTTATTAAATGTGTTTTGTGAGTGAATTTTGACAGTTTTTCTTTTTTTTTTTTCTGGAGGTTTATATAGATTTTACTAGTTAAAGTATGTGATGTAAATAAGGTTATGAATAGAGTTATATCAATGTTAAAGCTTTGTATTACTTGAAAATTGGAGATATTTATAAAGTCTTGACATATTTACTTATGTCATCCCTTACTTCCCCTTGGTCTTGGCTAGATATGAAAAAGAAATTATCAAAAATACCTCGGTAATCACGCTATTAAATTTATAATTTAGTCCCCCTCTAATAATTCTTTACCAATTTATCGGAAAAAAACAATGGGGTTTTTCATTTAGAAGAATAGAAACTTCTTGTAGAGTGTGTCTAACTTCTTCAGTAAAGGATTTATTCATTAAACCCTTTGAAAGAAATTTTTTAAAACTTCCCTTCTTATGATTGACTTTCTCTAAATTAAGCATTTGTGTGTGCTTAGTAAACAAGGTGTGCAATTTTAAAACTATAGAAAGTTTTGAAGATAATTTAAAGTCACTGTATGGGGTAGTTTCAATGACATAAGGTTATAGAGAATGTAGATATATACTAGGATTATATACCATTTCATATTTGTGAAGACTTCATACAGATCGAATAATTTAAACTAAGATATGTCACGATTACCACCTTTTTTGAGTCGGTGGGTTATGTAAACTTGTTTGTGGTTTACGATTGCTGCAAAAAAATTACAATATAAAAGGAGAGGAGAATCTCCTTTTAATTTTTTTAATTCTATATCAATTTCTTTTTCTTTTCTTCACTAATAATATCAATTGCAAACAATAATTAATCATTCATTTACTCGATTAACTTAATACCTACAAGTAGTTCTAGTTCTAATGTTTCTTTATTCTCTAATTTCAAATGATTTCCAATTATGATCACAAACTCAAAATGCTAAGCTTTAGTAACTTCAAATCCACAAACAGTTTAACAATTAATTAATCCTTTATCATGAAAATCAATTTCAACGTAATGTCTACTAGTATCTAATTGTCCCACTTGAGAACTATTTTGTGGTTGGTCTCTTTGTTTTATGCTTTACTTGTTGGTTGGTCTGTTGGTAAGTATTAGGTTGTTAGGGAAGAGAAAGTTCCCTGGAGTTCTCTAGCACCGACAGAACTCCGGGACCTATCCCTCAGCATCAATCCAGGTGGGATAACCCTTGGTGAGATGGGTTATGTTGATTTGGAATTAAATCTACTACAAATAAAAATATTCATCAAATAGATTGCTAAATATTTGAATCGGAATTTCTTTCGGAAGACGAGGTAAATAATCTCATATGAACTTGACTATACATCCATTGTCAGAGGTTGACGTCATGTTATTGTACTAGAAGCAAAAATTGTTAATCTTATAAATATAATATTTTTTACATTGTCTATTTACCTTACGGTATAAGAATAGTGATACATATTTCGTACATTAGAAAAGGTTGGATTTGTTAATCTTTCTGTTGCACATATCTTTTTGTAGACAGGTTTCATCTTTTAACACATTCTCCGTGTATTTTGGGAAAATATTCTCCTCTTACAGAACTAAACCAAACAAATAACATTTCAGAGTGTCTTGAAAGTATTTTATATTGTATAGTGTTTTGCAAATAATTTCAAACTAACGCGACATTTTATTCTCAAACCAATGTTTGAAAATTCCGAGACATTCCGACTCAGTGGTTTCTTAAGAAAATGTCGCGGTGGTCTGAAATAATTTGCAACACATTGTAATCATTCTTTGGCTTCGTGTTGTGTTGACAACCTTTTTTCTTAACTGAATAACAAATGAAAAAGAATGTCGCGCTAGTTTGTTTTAATTTGCAAAAGACTGTATCCATGTGTATATAGTAATTAAGAAATGACGAATTTCTAATTAACTTCCTTCAACAACAATGTTGAATATTTTACCCGATGAAGTGTTTGACTTGATTTTGTACCATCTTAATCAGAAATGTAAATCAGCTTTAGTATTAATAAACAAAGAATTATATCATAGGACTATTAAGAGTTTATATCAAGAAATCTATTTTAGCGCCTCTTGTAATGTTTTGCTAGTAAACACTTACGTATGCAATCCATTTAATTCCAGGTACACTATTATTAATAGTTGTGAGAAATTCCGTGAATTATTCAATCAACGCAGGGAATTATTAAGATTTGTGAAACTAATTATGTTTGAGGGGTGTTTTGATTTAGGTGTTTTTAGAGAAATCAATAACAAATCTCAGTATTATTGGATTCATGTGGGGTTGGTTCAACTGGGTTTCGAAACAGATATTTCCGATATTGATATTACAAAAGAAATAGCGTATCCTTCTGATAGTGTGCTTTTTCTTCCTGATTCAAATAATTATACCGTTACAAAGTTGACGATTCCTTTACAGTCAGAAGTTGACTCATATGATTTCAAGTTTATTTCGTACTTAAAGACACTTAAGCGTGTTTTCATTTATGATATTGGTGGGACAGAGAGAGAGCGAGAAAGGAAGGGAGGGAGTTTGAGTGTATTGTCATCGAAATTCGAAAAACTCTTAAATATTGAATTTTTAAGTTTAGGAATTACCGATTTCGATGATTTAGAGCTTGGGTCTCTAATTGATATCATAGGTTTAAACAATGTAACTTCTTTGGAATTGGGTATATGGCTTCCCTTGAAAACTGCTACTACTACTCCAACATTTGCACTACAATGGCTATTTGAGAACTTACCCAATCTAAAACATCTATGTGTAAACTCAACAAGAAGAGACTGGATCAGTATAATATTAGGTTTAATTAAAGATAATTCCTTGTATACTTTGGTAGTAGGTCGATACTCTGACCCTGAATCGGAGTCATCGATAATGAAAGAGATCCTTAATAAACAAGAACAATCAATACAAAAGTTATCATGTCATTTTTATCTGGATTCTTTGGTCACAATTGATGGGTTTGACCGAATTTATAAATCTAGGCTGATAGATCGAGCCTATTCTAAGACTTATGAAACAGCTATCGCTGAGGTTTTAGGAACCAATACGGATAAGTATTCCTGCTTGAACTATATTATTATGGGATATCTTCATTACGAAGTGACTAGATCCGAAACTGGTTTTCATATTAATCCAATAAATTAGTAGAAGTACATTCATAATAGTATGTTCTTACAATATACTTTTACAGCCAAAAATAAGTTTTGTTGGAAGGTTTGTGAATATTGATCTATAGGGTACAAACAATAGATTTAGATATGTTGTTCTTTTCTTACCAAGTGCTGCTAATAAAATATTTTATTTATTTAATTCCACTCTTCTGGCTCAAGTAATTACTCAAATGGTAAATTAATTACACATTAAGATAAGTTTGTTTTTAATAGTTTGTAATTTATGAATAAAAAAGACTCGCGATGATCTGGAAAACTAAGATTTTCACATTTCTATTGAACCTGTAACACTGGAGTTATTCGACTTATTTATTATTTTCTTTGTCTAAACAATTAGTTGACATATGAATCACATATTTAACTTAACTTCGGATCAACTCAATTCGATACTTATAAAATATAGATCTGAAAGTCTTCTAATGAAGTTTTGTGACTTTATGTTGAAAGCACTGATTTGCTTTATTTATCTTGCTTGTACTATAAACTAGAGTGACAATATTCCAACTCAAGCGATTTCACCTATTTTTATATTGTTGGGATTGGGGCCCATATCTTTAAAACCAATCAATCTCTAAGATTACCAAGTTTATTCAAATATACCAAATCTTATATTTCCATTGAATCCAATCTATTCAATTCTTAATTTCTATGTCGTATAAAGTTCTAAAATAACTAGAATCCTCTCTTGTCTTGACAGTATCAACGAACAAATTCATGTATACAATTAACATTATTGTATCGTTCATCAACTTTACCCAAATTCTTTTCTAAATCATCATAAAACTCATTGATACGCACATTACCTGGTTCATCTCCAAGAATTAGATTGTGGGAAAGAACTAAATTGAATAAACAACTTTCATTATGGTCATTCTCATCAAATACAATGGAGGTTAACTCATTACCAGATAAATTTAAATATTTTAATCGCTTGAAAGCAGAAGGAAATATAAATTCTGCCTTAAACCTATTGTTTCTAAGATCTAATCGCTTTAAACTTGGTGGAATATAGTCTATTCCCAAAGTGGTTAAGTTACAACACGCCAAATCCAATTCAACAGCATGATAAGAATAGTTGGGATCAAATAAAGGGAATTTGGGGGATAAGTTCTCAATTGGATTACCTCCTAAATGTAATTCTATAACATTAGAAGGAATCACCCAATTATCCAAACTGGAGATTGAGTTGAATGAAACTTTCAATCTACTCAAATTGGTAAGTGTATTCCAATCACTATAGGATAATATATCGGTAATTTCATTTTCTTGTAGCCACAACTGCTCAAGTGATGAAGGGAATTTTATATATTGTAAATGTTTGAAACAACATCGTGACATATATAAAGTTTTCAAATTATAAGGTAATTCAAAAACTTGTTCATCTTGCCATAAAAATGGATTGCCAGAAATATCTAATGTTCGTAAACTAGATGGTAATAATTCCAAATAATCAATACAAGATATCTGATTATCATTAATATATAAACTAGTCAATCTTTCCGGCCACTCCATAGTCTTAATTATTTTCAATCCATTATCACCTAAATTATTAGAAGTCAACTTTATTTCAGTTAGATTTGGAGGCCATTCTTTACCCAGTATGCTTCCAATTTTTCTCTGAGACCATAGATCCAATCTACGTAGCTCAATTGGCAATTCATCAACTTTAATGGCAGTTAATGAATCTGAAATTAACCGAAGCAAATTTAAATGGGGAGGCAACTTATGTTGCAATTCTTCAAATGAGCCATTAACACCCAGGATATCAAGTCTCTGGACCAGTTTAGGTATCCCTAATGTATCTAAATCAATTGTTTCTTCGTCATTCCACAAGGCAAGACTTGTCAATCCTTGAGGGAATTCTATTACCAGCCAATCGTTCACGCCATCAAATACTAAGCAAGCAATCTCGGTGAGTTTTCCATGGTTGCGTAAAGCGAGATAATCATCCCTTGATCTAGGTTTAATACAACTAATATCCATATTTAACAAATGGAACTTTGTTAAATTGGGTATAGAAATCAAATAATAAAATTGTTCAGTTTCAAGTTTACAAAAGTCCAATACAATGTGTATTTCTGGAATGCTTTTAATACACTCAAATTTCATTACATTTTCCACTTTATCAAAGTCATATCCACTAACAATAACTAATTTCTGGGGAATAACCTTTGTTAAAATATACATACCCGGAGAATCTGGTGTTCTCCAAAAAATGTAACCAATTCATCAACTTCATCATCAGACTCCCAAATAGGTCTGTTATCTAAATCATAATCCGTGAATTTAAAACAAAGTTTCTTGGAATAAAAGTTTTGGATAAGTAAATCTTGGAAGTTTTTAAAATACTAAAAGAAATCAATAAGATGCTCGGATGTTAGATTGTTAAATATTTGAATTAGAATTTCTTCCGGAAGACGAGGTAAATAGTTCCGTATGAATGTTAATATCCATTCATTGTCAGTCATATTAATCATCACTTTTGTTAGTATATTTATGGTTTATTTGTTTTTTTGTTTACTTATGTTAACAATGAACTAACCACACTACTTGATGTGAAGTGAAAAAAAAACCTAGCCAAGGATCAAATTTAACCAGTACTACATTTTCTTGTCGTAAGAGTATTCTATCCAAAAAATAATGCGCTACTGAATCTAACAAATTGGTTGTACAAACTGTAACGAAAGATATATATTTATCTGTAGTTCCTTCAAAAGAGGATTACTATCAACTGGTTTAGCAACAATTCCGACATGAACAAAAGACGACAATCCAGTATTTAAGCCCAATAGTTTTACATTAAAATCTCATAAACCAAAACTCTGGAAGGTGTGTGGCATAAACAAGCCCCTCAAGACATTTCTATGCGATTTGAGATTTATGTGACAAGCTGGTTTGAACAAAGAGCATTTGAGAATATTATTTAGATGGTACAAAAAGGTTATTGTTGAATTGTTTGGTGAAATACAAATAAAAAGAAATTAATACCAATTGTTATTTTGAGAATTGTTTGGAAAAAGTATAAATATAGCAGAATCTCCTGAATTGTATATTTCTAGTGTAGTTAAGTAAACATGAATAAATAAGTTAAAAAGCATAATTAAATGATCAAGTAATTTACCTAAGATCAGGAAGTCTTAAGTGACGGTTCTGATATTATATTTATTGGCTATTTGAAATATATACGTTAATTTGTTGCTATCTAAACTCTTCACATTGTTTGAATAAAGCAATTTCAGACATATCTCAAATATCACATTTGGTGATTCGGTGTTTATGGAGGTAAAACGGAATAAATCACAGAGATTAAGTAAACTTGTTTGTGGTATACAATTGTTGCGAAAAATTGCAATATAAAAGGACACCAAACTCTCCTTTCAAAGAATTTAAATATACACCACTTTCTTTTTCTTCTTTCTTCAATCAATTCTAAATAATTAACCAAGATACGTTATGTAATACTTGTTTCATTGTATTAATCTCAATCAAAATTCTTACATTAAATACCATGACATCAACATTGAAACTATTCCCAGCGGTTAATCACAATTCACTTCAACCTTAAACTTCACACATTGTTTAAGTTATTATTTGCTACATCATTCTCAAATTGCTTTATAATCTAAGGACGCGTCTAGTTTTGTGATCGACAGGCCGAGAGAATACATACCGTATTATCTAGCGATTAAGTTGGGAAAATTGACTTTGGAATCCTGAAGTAATCTTGAGAAGACTTATAAGATCACCTCAAATTTATTATTTGAGTTTATATAGATTTTATATTATATTATAATATTATATTTTGTTGTATAAAAACTTATCTTATTTGTAGTTCAATCAATTATGCTAGTATTCAGATTAATTATTGGTAAATTTCTACAAACACAAATCAAATTGAGAGAAAGTTATTTGGCTATATTTTGTTGAAAAAGAGAATCTTGGTATTTTAATTCCAACAATTTCATCTATTTTAATATTGAACAAACATCTGTAAAACCCAAGAAATATCTAAGATTACCAAAATAGCTAATACATTTCTAAATTCAATTAATTCAATAGTCGTGTTAAGCACAAAAGTATATAAAGTATTGTCTTTGTAATTGCCAGTGCTTGCTCCAAACTCCTACTCCACGATATTTCTAGTATGAGCAATCAGTACACTCGTCCCAAGATGGACACCCCAGTAACCTCAATTCAAATATACACACATAACATTCGATGTGACACTAATAATCTTATGGATAATGAACAACCTTGGTCTGTGAGAAAAACTGGGGTAATTGATTTATTACAAAGTGTAAGTTCTTCTATACCTACTCTAATTGGATTACAAGAAGTTAAACATAATCAAATTAAAGATATACTTAATATCCTTCCTCCAGAATGGTCATATTTTGGTGTTGGAAGAGATGACGGGGATACAAAAGGAGAATTCTCTCCAATACTCTTTAAGAAAAGTGATTGGGAATTATTACAAGGATCAACTTATTGGTTGAGTGAAACTCCAGATCGTCCAAGTAAGGGATGGGATGCAGCATTGCCAAGAATCGTAACAAAATGTATATTCATTCATAAAGATCTGAATAAGATCATAACCTTATTAAATACTCATTATGATCATCGTGGGAAATTAGCACGAGAAATGTCATCACTTGAAATTGTATCATTAATGAAAGATGAATTAGGTGTTAGTGTTTTATGTGGTGATTTCAATAGTCAACCTCATCACGAAGCTTATAAAACATTGAGTAAATCCTTAGTGGAGACTTCTCAATGTTGTCAAGAGAAACGAGGATTTCAACATACAGTTACAGGATTCACTCAAGGCAAACCTGAATCAAATATTGATTTTATTTGGGTTAAGCCAGGTACCAAAGTGATTTTACATGAAATACTTGATAATAATCATGGTGGGGTATTATGTAGTGATCATCGTCCTGTACGAGCAATAACTGAGATTTAACATAACAAAGTATTGAAATGCAGAACTAATAATATATTGCCTCATCATTTTAAACTCTCTCATCCTCACTATCCATGTTCTGGTTTTTATTACTAACATTAGGTTACTCCTTCACAATTCTCCCATTTAATCAAAACACTAAACCTAATTTCAAATATCTTGCATATCAATCAGGATCAAATCATATAGAAACCGTACCTACCCTCTCACAAATAAACTTACCCCACTTATTCAAATATGGTGTAATTAAAATTAGCACTCAATCAGTAATATTTAGTGAAGAACTAGCTTATAATACTATGACTAATTCATATAGACCTACTTATGAAAAGCAAAAGGATTACAAGAAATTAAATCATAATAAACATAAATATTATCAAGTAGATTATAGTCATGCCAAATTAACTCGAGAAATTACTCATTGGAAACCAATTGGTAAATGTATCGTGAATAAATCAACAGAAACAGCTACATATAGTCAAGGTTGGCAAATTGATTATGGATCAAGTTTAAATTTTAAAATAGATTTTGCAACTTTAATCATTGGTCTTAGACCAAATACAAGGTCAGAATTAGTATTGACGAAATCTATAGGTGGTGGATTAAGTTGTGATGTTGATCCTGGGAAATCTTTACAATTTGCCTTGATTAGTGAATTATATCAAGTTACTGGTGTTAAACAACGAGAAATTAAAATAACTCCTTGGGGATTAAAACCAGGAGATTGGGAACAAGTACCTCCATTCTCTCGATTAAACAAAAGAAATATTCAAGTTGGTTGTTTTACAGATGATAGGTTTTCTACATGTGGACAAGATTAATTTTTATTACAAATCTATTTAATCATCCTTTAAATCATCACCAGTCAAGACAAATGGTTCAGGAATTGGAGCTTCAAAAATATTCAATTGTCTTACGGTTTTAATATATTCAATAGATTCATCAGGTTTAGTATCTTCTAATACAATTATCCCACTTGAACCACGATATTTTCTTACAGGAACAAAACGATCATCTTTAATAAAAGTGATGTAGTTTGATTGTAATGGTAATACTCGAGTTAAATTCTCAATCTTGTATGGAGTTTTAGAATAACGAACTTGTACAGGTTCATTTAATGGTTTAGTTTCTTTGGGCTTATTTTCTGGAGTTTTCTCTTCTGGTTTTTCTTTAACTTTTTCCTCTTCATCAATATCCATTTTATCTTGTTTCTTAGATTGTTTCTTCTTAGCTCTAGTTTTAGCCTTGGCAGTAGTTGACAAAACCGCCGTAGCTAACTTATCTGGTTGTTTTTCTTTAGCTTCTTCAACCTTTAATGGATATTGGAAATATTCACTATTGGCATGACAATTAATTTCAAATTTAGGAGCTTTTAAATCTTTAGTAACTCCAATAATTGAAGTTGGTGAAAAGGATAATGACATAAAATGTGCCAATGGGAACCAATACCATGATTGTACAAATATAGTTAACCCTACAATTGCCTTAATATTCAAAGTATTAGTTTGAATATTTTCTAAATTAATCGTAACATTTCTTCCACCAGCATCTATTATCCCTTGAGCTAATGTGGCACCAAATTTAGCTAATGCATCTTCGTGTTTATTCTTAATAGTATCAGCATATTGTTTAGTAAATTGTTTAACCTTAGGATAAATAAATTCATTTTGTTGAATTAAAATCATGGCAGTAGCCATTAATGCTGCTTGACGAACAAAATCTACAGGATCTTTAGTTAATGGTTCTAATACTTCAATTGCTGGTGGATATGCCTTACCAGCACATGAAATCCCTAAAGCCATGGCAGTACCATATCTAACATGAGGATTATGAGATTGGGATAATAATTCCACAATTTGTGGTGCAGCAGTATAATCACGAATTAAAATAAATCCTAAACTTAAAACTGAAGCTCTTCTAACATCATCACTTGGATCTGAAACAGCATAATGTAATAATTTCTTAATAGCATTATTATTACCAGTTCCAGCATAGGCCAAGGCTATAGTAAATGCCCCACCATATCTTAAAATTGAAGATTCTTGACTTAATAAATTATCAATTGTTTCATCAGCTTTTTCTTCGCATCCATAATTTAATAAGGCAATACCAATGGCCAATCCTCTAATGATATTTTCATGTTGAGTTTCAAGAGCATATGTCAACATATCATGAATGGCAGATTGATTTCCTGATCCTAACATAACTAGTCCCATACCTAATGCAGCAGCTTGACTTGAAATTGCTGAATCAGAATACAAAACAACTTTTAAAGATTCATAAACCAGTTCACTTCCAGTAGCCATACCTGCTACACCAGCACCTAATGCTGCTCCATGTAACATAACATCATTATCATTTGATCCTGCAGCATTTCCATGTTCATCAATAAATGATTTTAAACTACCAATGACTTCACGTCCATGTCCAGCAAAAATTAATCCCAAGGCAAATAATGAACCACCTTTGGTATGTGCAGTACCGGAACTACCTGGCAAATAGGGTTTTAAAATGTTTCTCCCTTGAGATAAATTACCTTTATGAATTACTCCAAGAGCAGCCGTAGCAGAAAATTTCGACCAATTTGTGGCTCTTCCTAACCATTCTAAATTTTTTCTAAAAAATGAATCATCAGTGGTACCAGCATGCATAAATGCATTTGCGAATGTCACAGCCGAATGGAAAATTGAACTTCTTCCTTCTAATAAATTCTTAGTTTTATTTAAAATTGAAATATCAGTATTGTTGTTTTTAAACAAAAAAGTATTATCTAAATCACAAGTTGGCACTCCCGATAAGATATTTAAAATCTTCTTTGCAATTAAATTATCAATTGTATCAAAATCTTGAGATATTTGATTAATTACATTATCAAGTAATTCTTGAGATGCAGCATTAACTAAATCAAATGCTGCTTGATAAGCAATTAAATCTTCCTCATTATTAATTAATTCTTGAAATAATTTAATGGCAATATCTGAATCATTCAATTGAAGAATAATTTTAACAATTGTAAAGAAATCTTGATGTTTCTTTAAAGTTAACAATAACACAATCAAAGAATTTAAAACTTGAGTTCTAAACGAAGTATTTGAAATTGTAGTACTTGAACAAACCAATACATAATTAATTAAGCTCAATCCTTGTTCTTCACTTTGAGAAATTTGATGATTTAAAATTGATTCAATGACATCTAATCTATAAGATTCTAAGGCAATACCAAGAATTAATTTAACTTCATTTGAATTCAAACATTTTTCCAACATCTTTTCAAAAATTGCTGTCAATCTTGCATCAATTTCCACACTAGAATCAACATATTTCTGTTGAGATAAAGAATTATAAAGATTAATACATTGACTAACAATAGTTTCCATATATTGAGATTTTTCTGCAATATTAAATTGGTCACCAGCATATAAGGAATACTTCACTGAAGTGTCAAAATCTCCTAAATTATAGTAAACTTTAGATATAATCAATGCTGCCATTTGTCTTTGATCAAACAGTTCATCTTCATATAATTCTTCTAATTCAATGATGTGATTGGCTATTTCTGCCCATAATTGATCAACCACTTGATTTAATGACGACAATGCATACGATTTTAAACTATCATCCTGTTCACTTAATAATGCCAAGTATGGAGCAGCAGATACCAATGCCATTTTGCTTACTTGTATCTCTTTAGGGGTTAGTAGTCTAGTTGTTTGGTAAATACTTTACGAGTATAACTTTGTATCGTTGATGGTTAAAGTAGTAAAGTGGCAACCAAACTTTTCTTCTCCAACACTTTTGTTTGTTGCCACCAAAAAAAAAGAAGAACTGACAATATGCAGTACGGTCAGTGTAAATGGGGTTACCCGGCTATTTCTATAATAATCTTTAATATTAACTATATAACAAATAGGAATTAATAATAGGTTTAATACAACAAACGAGTTCCAATCTTGTATGGAGTTTGTTCCAATTGTTCATACAAAGTTTTGATATCACTATGATCAACATCAGAAATATCAGCCATTAAATAAGCAATATCACCTTGAGAATCAGTAAATTGTTTTTCAATATTATGATTTGAAAGAATATTATTAACAGTTTTCAAAACTCCAGGAACATTATGATGAACATATAATACTCTGACAGTATTTTTTTGATCTAAATCCAATGGTCTTAATGAAACTTCTGGGAAATTAACTGAACCTTGAGTATTACCTTCATTAATAAATTTAGTTAAAGCACTCGCAACTTCAATACCAATAGCAGATTGTGCTTCTTCTGTTGATCCACCAATATGTGGAGATAAAATAACATTTCTTAATGAACATAATTCAGAAGCCCATGAATTTAATTCATCATTAAATAAATCTTCACCATTCTTAGCTGGTTCATTTGGATAAACATCTAATGCAGCACCAGCAATCTTACCTGCTTTCATGGCTTGTACTAATGCGCCAATATCAACAACAGTACCTCTTGAAGCATTAATAACATAAGCACCATCTTTCATAGCAGCAAATTGTGGAGCACTTAATAAATTCTTGGTTTCAGGAGTAGCAGGAACATGTAAACTAACAAAATCAGCTTGAGATAATAAATCATCTAATGTAGAAACTTGTTTAGAATTACCCAAGGACATAATCAGAAGAATATCATTATAAATAACATTCATACCCATAGCTTCTGCCAATACTGACAATTGAGAACCAATATGTCCATAACCAACAATCCCTAAAGTTTTACCTCTAATTTCCCAACATTTACTACTAACTTTATTCCAAGTACCAGTATGCATTTCAATTGAACGATCACCCAATTGTCTAGCTAAAGTAATAATTTCAGCAATAACCAATTCAGCAACTGATCTTGAATTAGAAAATGGAGAATTAAAAACAGCAACACCACATTTAGCAGCAAAGTCTAAGTCAACTTGATTAGTACCAATACAGAAACAACCAATAACTACCAAGTTCTTAGCATGTCTTAATACTTTTTCACTTAATTTAGTTTTTGATCTAATACCAATAGCATGAACATCTTTAATTTTTTCAATTAATTCATCTTCAGGTAATGAAGATTTATAAAATTCAACTTGATAACCTTGATTTTTAAAGATATTTATAGCAGTAATATTAACATTTTCTAATAATAAAACTTTAATATCTCCAGTTGAAAATGGTTTAAGAGCTTTTGTTGGCTTTTGTGCTTGAGCAAATTGTGTCATAAATGATTGAGTTGGTGACATTGAAACTTCATGAGGAGAACTTGAAAGATTCAAAGCTTCTTGAAAAGCTTGAGCAATTTGTTGTGGAGATGACATTATTGAAGAATGTTTGATGCAATTGATCTTGAGTAAGAAGAAGAATAAGAAGAAGAAATGAACTTTGTTGAAATATTTGAAATTTTTTCTCTGATGGTTTGGTTACTCATTGAGGAGGGGAGGACACAACAGAACAAAACAATGAAACACATCCGTCACCGGCATAATGTGACTAACCCAAAAAAAAACACTTCACGTGATATCAACAAATACAATAATTAAATTAAAAATGAAACATGTTAGTGACTTAATATATGGGTATACTTTGGAAACCATCTTTCTATTGATTTAACAAGGTATAATCAAACCCCGAGGTGAATCTTTGTAAAAATTAATTTTTTTAATGTAGACCCTTATTATGATTCAATTGTTAGATGATTCAATTAAACCGTTTGACTCCAGTATGTTTAAGTTTAAGCCTTTTTGACTTCGCGTTATCTGTATGCCAATGTACACGACCTTTTTTTTATGTCATTGAATCTCCTTAAGTATGTGAATGAAACGTAAAAAACTGTCTATAATCTGATAAATCTTGGTAAATGAACTTAAAGGCAGATTTTTCTGGTGTTTTCAAATATTTTGGTGGCCCTGTGGTGATATACAGTGATTGTTCTGTTGGATTTGGTAGTGGATATTTTCTTGGCTAATATACAGTGCTTCTATATGCATAATTCGTGAAA
>KI547135.1:910424-929408 GCA_000497715.1 Spathaspora arborariae UFMG-19.1A
TGGAATGTAATAATATGACCTCATATATTCAAGATCACAATTGACTTGATTTTACCTGTCAATTATAATTACTGAAGAATTTCACATTGATTTTGCAACATTTCAACATTTCAACATTAAACAAATGAAAAGAAACGTATAAAAAACTATCTACTATATGATGTTACAAGTATTAGCATTCCAATTTATCACATAGACATTTTTCTAATATGAGAAAAGAATATTCTCTAGCTAGTTCCATATGCAGAGACTACAAAGCTTAATTGAGTAGGTTTCAAACCAATCATAGAACATATTAACTATAAATAGTCATTGCTTTACCTATTAAGGTAAGTTTTCAATTGCACGTTCTTTAGCTTTCTTAAATTAACCTGTTGTTACTATCCAATGTTTTTCATTGTTTTCCATTGTTTTGATTTTCTAGGTTTTTTATTTTGGCTGTAAAAACAAAAAAAAAAACCAGTTTTGTTTTCCTTTTCTTTGCGCGCGATTATAAAGTCTTCATGTCAACATTGGCTGTCTCTCGTCTAAAAATCCTGTTTCAAAACAAAATTAAACACAAGTTCTAAAGCTCTCAAATTAGTCCACTTTTACCCCCTGTACTGATTAAATCACTCAAATTTGTATTTGAACCCAAGTAACGTTAAGACGCATCTCATTAATAAGTTAAACGAGACAGCCAAAAAATTTTCTTTAAATTACAACCAAATTCAGAGAACAATAGAAAGTTAACTTTAGCACACTCACACTTCTCGTACGATTAGTGAAGGTTCGTTTTTCCTTTTTAACCCCTTTTAGAATTTACGTCAAATCCTGACTCAGTTACATATTTTAAGTTCTAATTAGGTAACTTTCCCACTCCTTTCATTCACATACATAAACCCCACATTACCTTAGTGTCCTTAGCATAACATATTTCAAAAAGGAACAACATTTTAAGGTTGCACAAAAAAACGGTTCATTCATTGATAACTCTTCTCACGCCCCTTGCATTTTCCGAAAGGGGATTTATATTTATTGAAAGGGTTTGTCTATTTTTTATTTTCTAGAAATCACATTTTACTTTGAACCAATTATCACAATACATATACATACTTTGTTAAACGTTAGATTGATTTTACCACTTTTTTTCTTGATATATATTTCAAAAATTGTTAAATTGTTATTTTATCCATTCACAAATCACATTAGCTATTACATACAGCAATGCCACCTATACAATCCTTAGAGTTTTCAGAGTCAAGTACAGATAGTTCTCCTGATAATTCAGTGGCTTCATTTGTATTCAATATCCCATCTACTCATACAATACCTGGTTTTGATCCTTTGGCAGATTCCTTGGACTTTAGTATAAATAGTTCTGGTTCAACAGTGTCCACAATTAATAATAATAATAATAATAACAGCAGTAGTAGTAGTAATAGCAATAATTCCAAGAATGTAAACAACACAATTAAAGTTATATGCCGTTTCCGTCCTGAAAATGAATGGGAATTAACCAAAGGTAAATCAATTGTTGAATTTCCTGATAATGAAACTGTAATTATTCATGGAAAAGATTCTACAAATAGTTTTACATTTGATAGAGTATTTGATACTCATACTTCACAATTAGATATTTATAATTTTTCAATTTCAGAAATTGTTGATGATTTACTAAATGGTTATAATGGTACAGTATTAGCTTATGGACAAACTGGTTCTGGAAAATCACATACTATGATGGGTCCTTCTTTAAATGAAAATGAAAAAGGTATTGTACCTAGAATTTCTCAAGAAATATTTTCTCGTATTAACAACGGTTCTGCTGATATTGAATATACACTTGCTGTTTCATTTATGGAAATATATATGGAACAAATTAAAGATTTAATTGATCAATCACATAATGATAACCCTAATTATAAATTTGAAATTCATGAAGATAAAACTAATGGGATTTATGTTACTGGTCTTTATCAACCATTTGTCACTTGTGAAGAAGATTTATTACGCATTTTATCTGAAGGTTTAAAGTATAGATCAACATCATCAACAAATATGAATCTTGAAAGTTCAAGATCACATACTATATTTGAATTAAAATTAATTCAAAAACATATAGAAACTGAAGTCACTAAACGATCTCGTTTGTTTCTTGTTGATTTAGCAGGTTCGGAAAAAGTAGACAAGACAGGATCTCAAGGACAAACTTTATTAGAAGCTAAAAAGATTAATTCATCGTTATCTACATTAGGAAATGTAATTAATGCATTAACTGATGGAAAATCTACTCATGTACCTTATCGTGATTCAAAATTGACTAGAATTTTACAAGAATCACTAGGGGGAAATTCAAGAACATCATTAATTATTAATTGTTCACCCTCATCATTTAATGAATTAGAAACAATGTCGACACTTCGATTTGGAACACGAGCAAAATATATCAAGAATAAAGCTCATGTAAATAGTGAATTAAGTCCTGCAGCATTGAAAACCCGAGTTACTCAATTGGAAAAACTCAATGAAAATAATCAAACTTATATTAAACAATTAGAACAAGAATTAGCTCATTGGAGAACAAATGGTTCTACAGCACCTACAACACTGTTAGAAATTTCCCTGGCCAAGCAACGATCATCATCCATGGGAGTTTTAGTTCGTAAATCATCTAATCTTCAATCAAGAATTCCTGTATTATCATTTGCATCTTCCATGCTGATCAATTCACAAACAAATGATGATGAAATTGATCGTCGAGATAAAAAGATTGAAGAGTTAGAAAATGTGATTTTAAATTTAAAAGTTCAAAATTTGAGATCATCACATAATGAAGAATCAAAATTATTTGCCCTTGAAAATTCATTACATAATATAAGTAATAAATTAAATGAAGTTGAATTAATTAATATTAATTTAAGAAAACATTTATTGATTAGTGAGAAAATAATTGAATCTCGTGATAAAAAGATTCAAAGATTGAAAGTGGCATTGAAAGATCAACAGCTGCAAATATCTCGAGAAGCACTTGGTTTTAGAAATAGACTAGGTGAGATTCAACTTCGTTTGGAAGAATTAAATAAACATAGACAAGAAGAATTAAGCATTCAACGAGATTTATTGTTGGCTGAACGAAGTAAAATGGTTACTCCTGCCACAACTTCTGCTACTGATTTTGTAAATGATGATGTGATTACTATTTCTGATGTTGAACCTGATCCTTGTTTAATTGAAAATGAAAATGACAATGGCAATGGTAAAAGAAGTAGTACTGAAAGTGAAGATGCTACCGAATCAATTATTAAAGATATTCATTCACGAGATCTGATTGGAATTGCATCAACTACTTCAACAGCATTAACATCTGAACGTGGATTCTCGATATATCTGTCAAAAAGACTTGCTTCACCAAAAAGTGAAAAAGTTTCAATCAGTGATATTGAGACGGATATTATTAATTATCAACAAGAATATGTATCAATTGGTGAGTTTTTAAAGGAAAGTAGAAGAAAATTCCTGCTTTATAATCCACCACTTGAAAATCCTCTGTTTGTAAATGGAGATGATAATCAAACTTCCCTGATGTCAGAAATGTTCGAAGACACTCCCCGTTCAAAACCCCCAAAGAAACGGAATCTGCGTGGTTTCAATTTGAAAATCGTTAAACCAATGCGTGAAGGTACTTTGGGGGTATTTCTGAAGAATAATAAATAAACGATATTTATTTCACACTTTTCTATAGATTTTGCTTTACGTAATAAATTGTAAATTGGGTTTTTTTTAGAATTTTATTGCAAAAAATTATAACCTCCATAACAAAATTGACATCTTTCAAAAAGTTTTCTCTGGTTAGTAGATAGACTAAATAATGTGGTTGTGGTCAGTTTTATTTATTTCGTCACTAGTTTTCAGTTTGGATACTGGAGAGAATGACCTTGCCAAACCTTACCAGTCATTAACAGAGGTTTACACAACACAAAACAATGACAATGAAATTATAAGAATCTTTGAAACTACTCAATCAGACCAAATTACTTGTCGTGAATTTAAGAATGAACAGGATTTAATAAGCTCAAGATTTTGGAAAGATCTTCAAAAGAACAAGAATAAACAGATGGCCAAATCGACAATAATACTACTCAAAGATACAAATACTACATATCACTTTGATGAATCTGAATGGTCAGAGGACCAATTTGAAGCCCTAAATGATCATGAGTTTGAAATAACTAAAAGGTATCGAGAAATTTCTCTTGTTGAAATGAGCTTTGGTAAGTTGAAACCGTTTGAACGTATAGTGTCATTGACTGGTTGTATGAAGATGGACAAAGGAACTTCTTCAATTTTTCAAACTTATTCTGATGTATTGTATTTAGCATTACCTCCCGAAATATCAGTTAGAGGGGCAGTATTTGTTTTATCTGCTACGTTAAGTGTTGGTTCTTATGGATTGACTCTTAGTTATGAACGAGATTTAACAATTAGATGTAAAGGTTCACCTGGAGAACCTGTGCAAATATTTAGAAAGGAGAAATATGCTTTGTTCCCCAAAGCTAAACTTAGGAAGGTTAAATTTAAGAGAAGGTTCAAACGAGGGGTTTGGAAGAAATTATATACAAGTTTAAAATATAAGAATCTTGGAGTGATGTTTCTTGATTTAAGTAATGGGAACAAACCATATTGTGAAGCAAGGCCTGATAAAGTTCAATGTCGAAAAATTGATTCTTTGGGAGTGTTAAGTGGAGTTTAATGAAGTTGTTTATTGTTATTCATACAATTACTAATTAATTGAATAGATTCTCGTATAACACTATTAAAATCAAATAATTTATAAATTCGAGCTTATCAATCATAGAATAGTTTGAATGGGCTTTAAGGTATTGTCTGGCTGAGTTCTTGTGGATCTAGTAAAAATAGAATTGGGACAGCAAATGTGTGTAGTAATTGTATGTGAACTTAGAGAAATGAATGGGCGAGACAATTCATTCATTACAGAAATATGTGAGCGAGATGATTTATTCATTATTAATTAAATAAGATCATATATATCTTTACTTGATTTAGTTGTTCAATCTTTTCTACTTCTAATTAAATCTTTTCATGCTAATTGCAAAAACAAAACACACACACACAATTTTTTTTGCAACACTAGTATTTTACATCGATCCTACCTAGTCTCACCATGCTCTTACGATTGAATAATCTAACAATTAAAAGAAAACTGATTCCATTCCATGGTTCAGTTACAGGTGATAAAATGGAACTTCATAAATTCAAAACCATAGTATTGGAACTACCAAATGAACTATCTAAACCAAATGGATGTTAATAATTTTATGTTTGTAAATAAACGATTTGCTAAACTGAGAAATCTTAAGTTATCTCAGTCAATATTCATGGCAACTATGGAATTCAAATGATAATAAAATGAGACTTTTACACTCCACTTTATACGAACTATACCATTTTAAGAAAGCTTGATTTATTCAATCAGGAAACTGTGTTAATTACCTGAAAATAGGTGGTGAATTCTGGGAGATAACTCCTCATTTGAAGCCATTAGCAACCTTTCATATGCTTAATCTACAAGTAGACACATTTTCTCGATTGGAAACTCAAAGAACCATTAATCTTAAGATTTCGGAGTTGTTTATAGAAATATATTCACTTGTATATGCTCCCAATGATAGAGATTACCTTGAATTATCATCTAAAGTCTTTGATTTGACAACAATTACAACATTGGGATTTTCAAGAACAATCTTGCTGGAGCTCCTTTGTAGTATTTCAAAGGTTTCATTGAAAGATTATCTAAGCTTAAGTATTTGTATAATGTAGGAATATATTATTTCTAAAAAGAGAGAATCTTTAACTTTCTTAGCCATAAGTAATAAGATTTTCCGTGTATATTTGAATGATTATAGTCCTGAGTTTGAAAAAGTTAGAGATTTGAAGAAATATAGTGGTAATTGCATGGATGATAGAAAGGGAATACTCATAAACCTAAGCAAAGACCCTTGATTGTGGGTGAGTGTTTTCATAACCAACTTTGGATTATATATAGAGGCCCCATTTAATAGGTTCAGTTACTCCTAAATCAAGGTGGGTTCATTAGTTTTAATGTAAGGAGGGGAGTGTTACAACTTTGTGTGAACTATCGATCATGTTACAAATTAGCTATTCCTACCATATTGAACATATATTATCTATACTATTATTATAAAAAGAACTGAAAAGTCACAAAAGTAAAGTTTTTGGAAGATCTGTCTAACACTCTTCAGTGTATAAAACAACAAGTTCTAGCACAGCAGAAGAACCATTAGCAAGTGTAGTTAAAGTAGTTACTGTGCTTCTGGAGTATGTACCTGAAGGAATTACAAGAACACTTTCTGACCTTGTGTTATCTGCTGAAGCAACACTTGAAGCAGATGTTGAGGAAACTTCTTTAGGTGAAGTGGTGGTTGAAACAGGAGTTGAACTAGTTGGTGCTGGTTCCAATGCATTTGTTTGGGTATGAAAAACTGTTGTTGTGGTCAATACTCCGTTTTCATCAGTATATATATATACTGTTCCAAAAATATTTTCTTCTGCAGTTATAGTAATCGATTGTGTTTGAACAGGAGTAGTTGTAACTGTAGTAACAGGTTCATCACCATCAGCTGCTACCACCAATTTAATTAGCGAGAGTAAAGCAAATGTAAGTGTCTTTAATTGCATCTTCGATTAAATGATTTTATTCTGAGATCTTCTTTTAAGTATGAAAAGACCAAAAAATTTAGTTTAACAAGATATTCAAAACAAACATCAGAAATTATTCCCCCATTATATATTACTTCCAACCAGCAAAAAAATTTTAACAATGCTGCAAATGAAAAAAAAAAATACATGTAACACAAAACTCCAATCTAAAAAAGAATATCATGGATGTAAAGAAGAAAAAGTTCACAACCAGCATTTAAAAATAATCAAGAAAATTGGTCGAGACACCAGAAATAACCATGGTTATATTATCCCTTTTGGAATGAATTGACCAAAAAGAAGTTAAAAAGAAATTGTTGGTTATGTAATTAGTCCAGATGCAAAAAAAAAGAAAAACTGAAGTCAAGTGAATGGGATTTTTGAGAAAAAGAACATAATACAATCTTTAATCTCAATATACGAATTTAACTACGAAGACAATTAAATGACAGTAAATTTTAGATTGTTTGATAATGTATAAAAGCTAATCAAATAAAACAATCGTAAATCTCGCCATTCTTTGTTCAAGACATAAAAAAATAGAATGCGATTTTTCTTATTGTAACAATGTTTTCAAATGAATTAACATTCTTAGTCATTTTATCAACAAACAGTTCAGAAATTGCTTAGCTCTTTTATAATACAAATTAAATAATCCACAAAATAAGCTTTTTCACCATGCATAAAGTCAACCAGCCATCTTATATGACGCGAAAAAAAATATATGTTAAAGTCAAAAACTCAATTTTTTTTCTTGGTAATCACCTCCTTTCACAATATTACTATAAATATTGTCTTATTTAGCAAAATACACTAGAAGATCTTGCGTGTTATACGAGTAGAGATATAAAACGCAAGATCTTGGAAATATGACTAGAATTTTACTATCTTGTCTTGGCTCTACTACACACAATCTGCTCCACCTCATATTCAGGTATTGGGAAAATGTTCATACAGGCTATATAAAATGACCAAGAGAAATCTTGTCTACAATTAACAGGGCATATCACCCCATGTTATGAGAATATTGCATGAGAAATATATGGGATATACGTATTGGATGAAATTATATACTAGATTGAGCAATATGGTTTGGGTCTCTGTCCTGAAATTGTTTATAGTGAATTTCACTTCCTTGCTACAGGGAATAATTCCTCAACGGGGATCACTTTTCCCAGTTCAGTTACTGTGGCGCCATTTTTGGCCCCTATTTTGGCTCCATTTTTAGCACCTAAGTTAATTGACTTTTTCAAGTGTTATTACAGATTAGGCAACTGAGAAATTCCTCTCTCAAAAATATTAAGCTAATTCTAGTCCTACTTCTAGTCCTACTTCTAATCATTTTCTGGTGTTGTTCTTTTCTTTATATCTTCAATACTATCAACCAATGCTGGAAATTCCTTACCTAATTTCTCACCTAATACATCTCTTAATTTAGCAAAACCTTGCATTTTTCCCTTTAATCTAGCATTACTCTTTGCTGTAACTTCAATAAATTCACGAGTGTAAATATCAGGATTTCTACCATCTTCAATATATGAAATAACATCAACCGGTATTGGATATTGTTCAATGTATGGATTGGAAGTTAATCCTGATAATTGACTAATTATTTGGTTTACTTTATGTGTCAGGGCTGTATGAGACTGTGGTGTTCCTTGATTATCATGTACTAATACACCAAGTTCGATAAGTGACTCAATCAAGGTCAGAAGTTGGTCTGTTGTAGTTATTAATGCTTCATTTCCTGGTTTGTCTGGGTCTAATTGAGCAGTAGTCATGATTTCTGGGTTGGTGACAAAAGTTGAAAGTTTTTCTTACGACATTTTTTTTCTTCTTTCTATCAAACATAAATTTGGCAACCCCAATATTATCTTGCAATTAACATAACAATTTGCAGGATTAAATGTTGGTTACATTTAAATATAACAAGAATGAGTATAAGAAGTTGATAGAGAAGGAGCAAGTGGTGGATCCTAATGATGTCAAACAAGAACTTATACCTAAGGTTTCAGAGAATACCACCAATGTTCATCCTCCTACTCCTGTGGTTTCCACTGCAACCAAATTTGTTACACTTCATTACAATCCAGGATATTTGAATTCAACTTCTCCTATAAAATCACAACGAAGAAGTCGAAATAGAACTCCTACACCTCCTTCAAGTTTAACTCCCAATACTACCTTTCCATATCAAAAATCATCAGATATTATCAATTCATCCCCTATTAAAATGATGTCGAAAGAGTCTAGTCAAGAACTAGCAGCTTCTTCGCCATCACAAGAACATCCTCGTTCATTTCAAGATATAATAGACAATATGGGCAATTATAATCAACAATATATTTTAAACCCAGGAAACAATCAAGAAGTACCTTCAATAATTGCTCATAATCAACAACTTGAGAATTTATGGTTTAATGATGTACGTTCTATTGCTGATAGATTACATCTTTTACGTGAGACATATAGGACAGTACAAATGCTTAAGAAATCTAAAGTTGGTCGAACTAGTAATAATGGACGATCACAAGATATGTCAGGGTTTTCCAAGCTGGTTACACCTAGAATGGATGAAGATGTTAGTGTTGAAGGAGAAATTACAACAGATGTTCGATCCTTGCGTTCTTCTAGACAATTGGATGAAAGAGGAACATCAGCAGCGGAAGAAGAAGAGTTTGAGGAATTAGATGGATTTGAAGAAGATGAAGACAGTAGTAATACTGATACATTAACAGTTTCGAAACAAGCAAATGTTGAACTTTTATAGTATAAAACTTTCAATTTACATAATGTTTATATATAGAAAACTAGAGAGAATTATACATTTACCAAAAAAAAAGATTAAACTTAACGGAAAAAAAAAAGGGAACCAACACAGACAATTCCAAGTTACCTTTAAGAAACTATTCAAACATCATGAAGCCAGTTGTATCAACATTCCAAGCATATTGTTGTACTATATTGTCAGCCTTTGCAATTGTTATATTGACGGTAATTGGATTTTTATTCAAGAATAATAGTGAATCATTCATGGGTTCAATAAATGACCCTGAAGACGGTGAAGCAGTTGCTAACACTGTTTTTGGTGCTGTTTTTGTTTATTTAGCATTCTTTGTATTCTGTGGTTCACAAGTATTTTTAATAAAGAGACAAGGAAGAATACAGCTATAGACTCGGTTTTACTATACAAGTCATCAATCCCCATATTCATGTTCAATTCTTTATAGAAAAGCAAATATATATATATATATCTTACAATCCAGGAATACTTTCCTTTCCATGTTTCCAAGTAACATCTCCCTTCCAATCACAAATATCAATAACAAGTGACCTAACCAGATTAACTTCTTCTCTTGTAGCCCCATTATTTAATGCTCCTCGAATATGTCCCTTCAATTGAGGGTTAACATCTTGAGGAATCATACATGCAATTGCAGAAAAAGATGTCTCCTTACCAGGTAAAATATCAGTAAAACTGAGTAATGGTGAATATACATGATGAAATATATAATACCATAAATCAGGATATGCATCGATTAATTGTTTTTTAATTCGATGATTTATCTTGTTTGAATAGACGGAATTCCAAAAATCAGAACCTCTAGTAAGCTCATCTGATAGTAAATCGACATTTATTGATTCTGGGGTCACTGTCCCTGAAGTTTCTTCAATCATATCTGGTTTAATTAAAGAAGGTCTTTGAGGGATTGTAGTAGATGCTAAAGCAGTTGGAGTTCCTGCCTTAAGAGCTGCCATTGAATTAATTGATTTAGGCATACCTATCATGACACTAACTTTAAGCACTACTTCTCTTATCTTGTCAATAATATTCTTTTGTACTTGTCTTATTTCATCCTTGGAATATTTTAACAAACTCTCATTAGTAATTATAACACTAGGGATTTCGAAATTGGGGTTACTTTTCAATTCATCTTGATACTTTTGAACAGAATCAATACAATTTTGAGCTAATTGTAATAAATATCCCTGATTATCTTTCACTTCTACTAATAATTGTTGTTGTAAGGCAAAATAACAAATTATGGGAACCTCTTCAGGTAAATTAAGTTGAGATATACATGCAATAGCTACAATATACCAAGTATCATGTAATTCAGGGTATGAATATGCTAATTTAACTAATCTTTCACCAGTCAACATGTTTGTAATTATACTCAATCCTTTTTTTTTTTACAAAATTACTTGGTGGTTTAATATGACAAGAGAAGAAAGTGGGAGGGGTTCTGTTAAAACAAAGACGTTACAACCCAGATCTCTAGTTTATATATATAAATGTAGAATAACTATGTAATATTAATATATAGAGTTCTAGTTTCACAACTTTGCTATTCCTTCTTTACCACCTTTCCATTGAATACCACCACTCCAATCACAAATATCAAACGATAAAGCTATAACTTCATCCATTTCTTCTTTACTTGCTCCATTATTTAATGCCCCCTTTAAATGACCCTTTAATTGAGGATTTACATCTTGAGGAATTAAACAAGCAACAACACATATTGATGTTTCTTTAGCTGATAAAATATCAGTATAACTTAACAAAGGGGCATATACATGATGATATGCAAAATACCATAAATCGGGATATGCCGTAAGCATTTGATGTTTGACTCTAGTATTTATTTTATTGGTATATACTGAATTCCAAAATTTTGACCCCCTAACTAAATCCTTCTGAATTTGTTTTGTATCAATTGATTGTTTAGAAATAGGTCCATCAATTGTATCAATAGCAGTAGTCTGTTCATGTTCAAACGCAGTTCCATCGAAATCTTCACTAACTATTGAACTTGAAGGAATATGACCTGGATGAACTATAAGATTTCTTTCTGGGATTAATCCAGCTTTTAAAGAAGTTGGAGTCACAGTTTTTAAAATCATTAATGCGTTAATGGCTTTAGGCAACCCTCCAAGTGCAATACTTTTCAATATAACTTCACGAATTCTACAAGTAATCTTATCTTGAGTAGCATGAATATCTTCGCTACGAGAATATTTGAATTTTAAAGGCAATCCTTGAGTGTATACTAATAAGTCAGGTAAATTAACACCAACAGCAGTTAAATCTCCATATTTCTTGGCAGAATTGATTGAATCTTGAGCCAATTGAAGAATATGTTTGTCAGTAAGTACACTATTATCAGATGGAGTATCTAATAATTGTTGTCTTAATGCAAAATGATAAAGTTTGGGAATTTCTTGAGGTTGATTGACAATGGTAAGACAAGCAGTGGCAATTAAATACCAAGTGTTGTGAAGACTTGGATAGTTATATGCTAATCTCACTAATCTTTCTGCTGTTAATATGCTCATTATGGTGTTACTATATATCTGGGGTTTGAAAAAGAATCAGAAGTGTTAAGGGGAAAGGTATTTTCATATTTTTTGTTTTGCGTGTGAAGGAAATAACCCCACAAATTATCCCTCGGTCAAACAATATAGAATTAACCCACATATAATTGTGGGTAAATACGCGACTGGTGGTCAAGAAATAACAAGATACATTTGAGTCTAATATTAGATTTAGAAACTATTTAGATCTATTTATCACTTCTAATACTTGACCTTATCCAACTCTTAGTTATCCCATCTTTTGTCCTTTGTCCTTGTTCTTTAGTCCATACTCCCATAGCCCAAAAATGTTGTAAACTCTTAAACATGGGTGCTACTTTCGCATTGAACTGTCTAAATGGTAATCCATTGTTTTCAGCGTAATCTCGAGGAAATGAATGTAATAATTCATTTTTAGTTAGATCCTTAATTGGATGATCAGTTAAGAAATTATCAATTCTAGAATTGACATCTTCATTAACTAGATCAACTGATATATTTATAGTGGGTTTCCCTTCAATAGTTTCCCATGGTCTCATCGTATTATCAAGTGGGATCCATCTATCAAATTTCCTCCAAGAATCAGAATTAACCATTTCTTTAATTCTCAGTACTGCTCGTTTAAATGCAAATTTCTCATCGTCTCCAGTAAATGCTTTTAAATTCTTATAATTGGTTCTTTGAACTTGTTCATAATCATCGTAAGTTTTGGTATGATCAGTATCATATGTAGAAATATTTGGTCGATAGGGATTCATTAACGCTATACTTGTTTTAGCAAACATTTCTTCATCTTGAACTTCTAAATTATTGTTGATTTCAAAATGATTTGTTTGCAAATATTCCATTAATGATTTATTTTCACGATTTAATACATCAGGAAAGAAAAGATAATCTATATCAACTTCACATCGAATAAATAGTTGACATTTACATTCATAAATTGCATCTAATAAAGTAATAAACCTTCTAGCTTCGTTTTTCTTGCTGGTGGTCATAATAGGAACATTGTCAAGAATAATTGTCTTGTAATGTGAAGCAATTGTAATGTAATCTGAAGAAGAATGCAAACCTTGACATATTTCACCAAAATCTAAATAAGCAATTATATTATTGAATGTTAAAGGAATTGAAATTTTTCTATTATAAACAGTTATTTCAGCTGGTTTACCGCCGAGATCTTTGATACATGTGGCTTTGTCTACTCCTACAACTACCTTTATCAAGTCAAGCCATTGAGTTTCATGTTTATCATTATCTTTCTTGACGATTAAATTTGGTTCACTACTAGATTCATTGGCAAAACTACTTCTATAATCCTTATCAGAATTCATATCCACATGTTGACATCTTGAATTTAAAATTTGTAAAAATCCTACAAAATTCTTTCTATGAAATTGATTTGAATATAAATCCTCAGGTAATTTATTTGAGGTTGCCACAAGAACACCTCCCAATTTAAAATAATAGGTAAATAAAATCTTGACAATATTAGCTGCAGCAATATCAGGCAAGACAAATTCATCCAAGATTAATATAGTATTCTTACTAATCATTTTTTGAGCAATCTCATACAAGATAAATTCATTCTCCATAGTATATTGTTGTAACTGTCTTCCATTACCCAAAGTAGCAGTCAACATTCTTTCTTGTTGAATCTTGTGCATTTCTGAGAAAACCCAGAGAATAAAATTATTATAATGCCATCTCATTTTAGATTTATGAGGTAAACAAGCAGCAAAAATATCCATCAACATTGATTTACCACAACCGACACCACCATTAACCAATAACCCTTGGGGAGAGGCAAACGTATGTAAATGATCTTCATCAGACATATAATTTACCAAGGCTCGTTTATGTGATTCAACATCATTAAATAAATTTCTAATTGCTGAGTATTTCAAAGGAGAAAATTTGCCATATTGTTTAATTTCACTTTCAGCATGTTTTATTTGAATTTTTCTAATTAATAAACTAAGTTGAATCAGTAATTCTTCTGGTGGATGATAATCAATTACTCGATGGTAAAGTTTTTGAAATTGTTTCATTACTCGAAGTTGGGATTCATCCTTTTGTAAAATTCCTGCTCGGATATAATTTTGATAAATAATGAAAGGATCAGTGATAGTAATAGCTGATTGTGGTGGTGGTTCTTGTTCTGGATTTAGAAAGTTAAATGGTAATCGACCTTCGACACCTTGATTTCCTGAACCAGTAACAAGGGTACTATAGCAGCGAGACTTGGGAAAACAACGTAAACAACGTAAGTTTTTAGATAAACGTATCTGATACATTATAGATATTAGGAATATCAAAGAAATAGAAGAAGAAAGAGGACACGAGAAGAGACGTGTTTTAAAAAAATGATCTGATCAGATAAATTGCAACCAACTTCGTGTGAAATTTTTGTATCTCCGATCTCGGCTGAAATGTCGTAAATACAACGCGACATTTACACATTCTCTGTTTATTGTTTACAGATTAATCTGCAGTTCTTTTTTTTTGCAGTTTATCTGTGGTGTTTGGTTTTTGCAACCTATATTATCGCTAAATAATATTTGATTTAATTTGTCGAGATGTTAGAATATTCGGCTAGAAGCAAAGAGGTAAAGTCGTTTCATATATCCTACAATACCCAGAGTAAAGTTTAAATCATTTTCTCTTATTGAACAGAATTACTCCTGTGAACTAATCCTGGTTCCCGTTAATATGCAAAATTATGTATTAATGCAGTTCTATCTATAGCGCTACTTCTTATTCATATTCATTTGAGCAAATTTCCGATCTAAAGAATTAGATAATCCATTCATTTCTTCATCGGTTCTTCCATATAATTCATACCACCATTTAACATCAGCAAAATTAAAAAATATCACCTCTTCTTTTGATAATTTATCATAATTATTATTCATAAATTCTCCAGGTCTTGAATTAAAATAATCCCAAACTGATACTGTCGATTCGTGGACTTTATAAACTTGGTATAATTCTCGTTCTGAATCACACAAGAATGTTCCATATTGACACGAGTAATAATGATAGAATAATCGTTTTAAGAAACGACTATTAAATTCAAATTTATTAGGATGTTGTCGATAAATTTGGTATACACAATCCAAAAATTGATGGAAAACCGGTGATTTATCACTACTTCCACTATATATTGAAGATGAAGGGATATATTTCCCATTTTCAAGTTCATCTGGTGCAGGTGAAGATAATCCATTTTGTGCCGTGTTTTTAATATCTCTCGCGGCTTTTGCTGCTCGTTGTAAAAATGAAGTTACACTTGCTGCAGTTCCCGATATTTCTCCATCACCATAAATACTTGAAGTTTCCACAGAACTTTCAGAAGCTTGATCATTGGTTTCATTTGTACTATTTGTTGATTGATTTTTGGGTTCTTTCTTTACTATTGCTCCTATACATCCTCCATGGTCAGCTCTAGTGGCAAATTTAAATCCAAAACTAATCCATTCCTTTTCAATTAAGATCATAAACCCCTTTATTGTTCTATAATAAGGATCAAGACAAAGTTGTGCCAAGGCAGATACTTGAGAAGTTCTATCCCAACCATCTGAACAGTGTATTATAACATTAGTATTATTAAAATGAATAGATTTGGTTATTCGATCAACAGATTGAAGTATAAGAGAAAGTCGATGTAACCATTGAGTTTTAGTTAATTGTTGTTGTAAAATTGCGCTTCCAAAAGTATTTATAGGATATTTATCAAGATCATTAAGCACAACACTTAACTTGTTAACTGCATCTCTCATTACATGAATATTATCAATATTACAAAAGATTTTCTCAACATGTCGTAAACTCTTTGTATCAGGGGTAGTATCACCATTAGGAACTGGTGAACCTTCCTTTGGTGGAGGAGGAGGAGGTGGTGGTGGTGGTGCCCTTCCTCGATAATTGTCAATATTTTCTGTACCTGCTCCTAAAGCATGTTGAGCCATGGCATTAGTAAGTGGTCTTAGATCAACTAATAAATTCCTTTGGGGTTGATTTTGATACTCTTCATCTTCCAATAGTGTTTGTTTTCTTTCTTCTTGTTGTGCTTTGAAAATTTCTTCAATTAATTTTTCATCTTGAATAGATCGATTTTGTAAATTTAATCCTACCAAAGGTTGTGAACATCTTGCTATAATGTTCCCATTGGGATTCAATCGATGTTTATACACTATAGCTGGTATTCTTTGTTTTGATCTGAATTTACCAGCATGTTTTAATACATTATCTGAAATTGAGTTAGGAACAATTAAAACTGTAGGGTAGGAGGGACAAAATTTATAATCTTCGTTAATCTTGGATAATCTCCAGTACACATCTTTTTCTTCCTCGTCTTGTAACAATCCTAATCGAGAATATTCTTTAATTGGATCATAAATATCCCACCCTCGTATTTTCAAAGCTTGTTCCAACATATTGGGACGATATTCATAAGCGTAAAACGATTTAATATCATTGTCAGTTTTACAAATAGTGATTAAACTGCTTAATTTACTAAACACTTGACAACAAATCTCATCATTTAAAAAATCAAATGAATAAAATGTGAAATCTTTACACTGAAGTCGAATATGTGATGCAGAATAGTGATCAAAATTCTCTTGAGATATTATAGGAGGTGTAGATGTATCATTTGTAGTGTTATTTACCCAAGAAGAACCTCGAGCTTTAGATATCTTTTCAATTATTGGATAACAAATCCATATTTCTCGAGGTGGTAATGTTGGATTAGATGCATTAAGGAAACTAAATACTAAATGATGTGAAGATAAGATAAGTGTTCCTGATATGTTATATCCTCTTCTATTTAGAACAACATCATTCACTGTGGAAATCTTTAATTGATCCATTCTATAAAATGGAACAATACAACAACCATCCAAGGGCAAAAATGTTGATGTGATACTTTTTTTTTGTTTTGTTGTTTGGCGCTTATCTTTTTTTTTGGAGGAGTGGGGGAGGGGACAATCACTTAAACGGTACCTGGTGATTATTACAAGTAAACTATAAAGGTTATATATATCTATTTGGTATGTTCTTTTCTATAAACCTTCAAATTTACGTATACCATGTTCATGTTTTTGCATATTACGTAATTGTTTTGTAGTCAATTTCTTTTCCTTGAGTTTTTGTTTTTTAAGAATTGGTTCAGGTTCATCAGATAATTGTTGTTGAGGTTTGGTAAGTTTATTGATATCAATTACTTTACGTTTGGGTTTGGATATAACTTCTGAGAGATTGGTTCGTTTTCTGCGAACTAACACTGGCGTTGGTGCTTCTTCTTCTACTACTACTTCCTCCTCTTCTGAGTCATCTTCACTTTCATTTTCTTCCTTGTCATCCAGTTCCTCATCCGAGGAAACACCAGAGAAATCCAGAGGGCCCAAGGAATCAGAACTAGAATCTCCTTCATCACTAAGATCTTCATCCTGACTAACATCACCCTCTTCTTCTTGCTCATCAACTTCACTATTAGACCAAATTTTCAAAGTATCCATACCAGCACTAATCAATCTATAATCATAATCAATATCCAAAATCCCAACTTCATCAACACCGCCATATTTCCCCTTAGCACTAGAATGAACTCTTGTCTCAACAACTTTCCCCCGCTTATAATTCACTCTATGCAACAATCCTTCACTATCACCACACCATACAGAATTAACCATTTCTTCATCGTCAGCATTCATAGTAGGTATAATTGTATCAATCAGAGCATTCTTATTAACTTTAGTTCGTGACAATTGATCCATGAATTTATTCTTGGAATTCTTCCAAATTGTCACTATTCCTTCACCATGACCTACCAACACGGTATCATTATTATTCTCAGTTATATGGTCGCTAGCATAACACATTGAAAGTAATTCATCCTCTTGATCATCTGATTGAGTGATAATACCTTTTCTTATATCAATATGGGAAAGTGTAGTTGACCCTAAAGTAAGATAATGATACGCTGATACTGTGGGCATGGCCATAATATGATTAATTGAATCATCATGAGCTTGGCTCACTTTAAATCTTACACTTGAATTTAAATTAGAACTATCATATACTAATACATGTCCATTTTCGGTGCCTGCTAATAAAAAAGCATGAGTTGTAGAATGACATAATTTAGTAATTGAATCTTTGGGATTAGGATAATCTTCAGTGACTGTACGTTTTCCAACTACTTTACCACTTTCTGTAGCGGCCTTTTTAATTATATTATCAGTACCAACAGTATAAACAAATTCACCAACTGAATTCTCTAAAGGATCAAATATAGCATGACGACAACTTCCCTTGTGTCTTTTAGTTTTCCAATTGGTAGTAAACACTTCTTCTTCTTCTTCTTCTTCTTCTTCTTCCACAGTATTATCTTTAATTATTTTCCACCATTTCTTTTGCAGTTGAGATACAGATTTATTAATATGAGGTAATTTACCTTGCTCGTATGCTTCCCTTTGTAATTGAGCAATCTCCTCTCGTTTAACCTTCAGTGATTCTTCTAATTTCTCCCCATCATATGAATTACAAAATACATGTCCAGTAGCTTGTCCTAATATTATTATTGGTTTAGTAGGATGCGCAGCAACTGTGAATAAGGGATCTTTATAGTTGATTTCCAATATTGGAGATACTAAAGATTCTAGTAATTGAGCAGCATTACTTGAATTAGATTTCTTCTTCCCCATATCTTTGCTAAACTGGTGGTCTTGATGAGATGAGGTTGAAATATAGTGAACTGAAAAAAAAAAATACATAATCTAATATATTAGAGCTTCCAAATGGGTATGTTTTGGCAAATGGATTACCTCTGATTGAAATATATATCTCTTCTTGTATAAACAAATAAACAATAGACGAGGGGAGGTTATTCTACAATTCTAA
>KI547135.1:941094-964080 GCA_000497715.1 Spathaspora arborariae UFMG-19.1A
ATTTGCTACAATTGTTTTTGCTTCATTATTTGCTACTTCATTATCATATTGCTTTATAATCTTAAGGATGCGTCTAGTTTTGTGATCGACAGGCCGAGAGAATACATACCGTATTATCTAGCAGTTAAGTTGGTAAGATCGACTTTGGAATTCTGAAGTAATCTTTTGAGAAGACTTATAAGACCACCTCAAATTATTATTTGAGTTTTATATAGATTTAGATTTACATCTAATATTATATTTGTTTTGTAGTTGAATTCGATCTATTATAGGAACGAGAACAATTATTATATTCCCATAGGTTGCACTAACCTTACACTATACAAATTAGAATTGAAATGGGTAATATGTAATAATTTTTCTATCCCTAGAATATCCAGTGTCTCCTACGCCATAAAAGTTTTACATAGAGTGTCCTTAGGTACTCTAATCACAAGCTTACCAATCACAAATGCGACCTGGGCTTGGATCTGAAATATATAGTCTGAAATGTTCCGACTCGATGATTGTCCGGTTTGAAAATCTCCATTACTAGACATTGTCCATAAAAGTCCCACTTCCAAAGATCGTTGGAGTAACTTATATATTAAGTCTTTGTTTACGCAGTTGCAGGTCTTGATTCTGGTTTCTTTAGTTTTATAGTTGGCGTTGGTTTATTTTCTTTCTTATCATCCTGTTTATTTTCATTTGGCTTTTCTTTATTCTTTGGTTTTCTTCTTCTTTTTCGCTTTGCAGGCTCTGTTAATTCTTCTTTTGAAACAGGGGCAGATTTCGGTGGCTCAGTTTCAACTTTCTTTGGTTTCGGTTTATCTTTCTTCGATTTAAGTTTAAATTCTTTTAATTTAAGTTCACCTGGTTTAGATTCTTTCTTGGTTTCACTTGTACTACCCTCGTGCTTTTCCTTCTCTTGCATTTCCTTTTTCTTTTCTTTCTTCTTTAATTTACGTTGTAATTTCTTTCGAATAGCCTTCTCTTCTTTAGTCTCCTTCTTTTTTTTACCATCTTCCACCTTCCCCTTCTTTTTAACTGATTTATTAGCTTGAATTAAATCAAACAGATCAATTTCTTGATTAATAAATTTCTCAAATTTAATATATATTTCATCATCTTCAATCTTTACATCTTTCTTCTTTCTTTTTCTCTTTTCTTGAGATTTTGAATCAATCATTTTATTATAGATTGATTTTTCCACTATAGGAATCAAACAATCATCTTTATCATCATGAAATGATTTTCCTTTTATATAACTTAAAAATTCATTCATATCTGAAGTATTATTAAAACTTATATAACCTCGAGAATATTCAGGTAGATCGAATAATTTTGTAGGAAGTGAACCTTGGTGATAATAGAAATGAACGATTTTACTAGCATGATAAGGATAATATGTTGCTAATTGGTTCATGAATTGAGACTCAGAAAGTGTTGGTGGTAACAATCGAATAGTTAATTTGAGGTTTGAATTTCCTAAAGAGGTAGAAGTTGTCGAAGTTGTTGAGGAATTAGTTGATGTTATGCTTGTTTGAGATGATCTAGATGGTGGAGGTGCCATTCTTGTTGGACTAGCTACCGATGTCATATAGTACTAGTTGTTTGTATAGCTGCTATTTTTTTTTTTTTTTACTTTGAAAAAAAATTACACCTTGCAAATCTTAGTTTAATATCAACACTACTATACAATGCCAGGAATGAATATACTAAAACAATATATACAAGAAATAAACAATACCAAGAATCAATCACCACAAGAACAAATAACTCGTTTAACAAATTTACTTTCAATTGATCCTCAAATTAACCCATATATTGTCAATATTCATAACCAATCTCAACCTATACCAGAAATAGTCAACACAGTTTACGACGATGATTGGTCTGCGTTTAACAAAGTCGTTTGTAGTTTTCTTAAATTAAGTAATGAACTTGATCCTTGGTCTTTGTTAGTTTCATTTGATTTATATACTACATATTTATCTGATTTATCTGTAGCATTTAGTAATAATCAATATGGATGGTTATTAAGTAATGTTATTAAACAAAGTATAAAGGTAATAATCCCTTGGAGTATTAAACTTGATGTACAATTATATTATCAAGAACATGGAGGAAAATATCGTTTAAATTATCTTGCATCAATTATTTTAAAAATGTTTAACAATATTCGTTCACAAATAAATGATATAAATAAATATAAACGAGATATAATTTTATTTTTGGGGAATAAACTATGTCTGATATATAATCGGTTAAATCAACCTTTATTATGTCGAAATATTTTCAGTAATATGAATAATACAAATTTAAATTTATTAGATTTCCCCTTGGTTGAACAATTACAATATCGATTTTATTTAAGTAAATTTTATTTAATTAAATATCAATTATTAGACAGTTTTAATCATTTAGAATGGTGTTTATCAAATATTGACATTTCAAGTGTTAAGAATTTACGATTAGTGTTGAAATTATTACTACCAATTAGTTTAATTATTGGTAAAATACCAAATTTTGCATACATTAAACAATTACTACCACAATCTGATGAATGGTGGATTAACATGTACTATCAATTATCGACACTTGTAAGATTAGGCGAATTACAACCAAGTCTTGATTTGATAAACGTATATAGTGAATATTTAAAACTGAATAATTTATTGTTACTTTTAACGAATAAATTACAAGTTTTAATAATGAGAAATTCAATTAAGCAAAAATGGGTTCAATTAAATAAACCCAATATATTAGATTACGATTCAATTAAATTGAATGAACAGGATGATGATTATATAATTGAAAATGTTTTAATTACATTAATTGATCAAAATTTAATCAAGGGGAAAATTTTCACTAAATTAAGAAAAATTGCTCTTAGTAAGAATGAGCCATTTCCGAATGTATATGAAATCTATAAATTGAGATTTTTAACAAATATCAATAATAAGTGGATGTAACAAAGAGAAAAACTAAGAGGGAATACACCAGAAATGTGATAAAAAAATATGATTACAACTTTTTAACAATTTCCCTTGGTTTCCGAACGTTGAACATTAAAGGGTAATATTTTGCAATAATTCTCTTATTAAAAGTTTGTAGTTTTAACTACAATATATGGAAATTAACTGTTCTATAAATAGAATGCACATGATCTAGGCAAGAAATAAACTGAATAACTACTCCATGTAGAATCAACCAAAGGTTGCAATTTTTGAAAAGAGTTTGGACGAAAGGAAGTTTACTCAATTTAAGGTTAAGAATTCTAGAAACTCATACTATTAGATGCAAAAGATTACTTTGGTATATTAAGTTTAAATAGTTAAAGATGTATGTCAATTGTGGGGGTAACCCATTATATCCAGGGTTAATTCTCGGAAGATGCACTTGAAAGCGTGTTAGAGGCGATGCCATTGTTCATGTAGCTTTGAAAAGGATTTATATTTTACATATTTAAAAGTCTTGGCGGGAAAAACTTCCTTTTCGCCAGTGGCTATTTTTAAAATGAGAGAGAAATGGATGGCCTGTGTATGACAAAGACTAATAAATGTTTTTCTTATTAATTTTAGGAAGTGTAAATATAGAATGATTAACTGTAAAATTTACTAAGTTTAAGATTCTAGACTATTTGGAGCTTTCATAACCAAAAAAAAGAAACGTTTAAAATGTACATGATATTTGATATTTGTCGTTCCGCTTGAACGGGAAGAAGAAAAAAACCCCTTGAAGGCATTCATTTTTGCCGAATGGTTACCAAAAAAGAAAAAGAGTTTCGCTCGCTCATACGGGAACTAACCTCCGTCTGTCCCAGAAGCCAAATTCCCAACCAAAAAGAGAATAACAACAACAAGTACAACAAGTACAACAAGTACAACAAGTACAACAAGTACAACAAGTACAACAAGTACAACAAGTACAACAAGTACAACAAGTACAACAAGTACAACAAATACAAGAACAACAACAAAATAATATTCTTTATTGTTTACTTTGTTTGTTAGACATCTCGGCAAAGCCAAGACAGTATAAGTAGAAGGCGCTAAGGATAAAAGGAAGGGGGAAATGTTACTCCACCACCACCACAGCCATAGTCCGAATTTTCATAACCTGTAGGGCGATTTTTTTTATTTATTTTAAGGTTTTAATAAAAATGTTTATTTTTATTCTTTTTTTTTTTCCCCTGTTTAGTTCCCCCCTCTCATTCAAGTTGCTCCACTACTACAGAAAAGATGACACATTGTAACATATAACCAAAATTATATAAATAGATGATAGTTTTTTTTCCAAATTTTTTAAAAAAACATATTTCTTCTTTCTTTTGTTAATTCTTTGATAGATTTACTTATTCTTATTACTGCTGCTAATATATTCCACCTTCACTACTCCTCGAACCACATCGACCTATTGTTCTTTTTTTTCGTTGTTATTGTTTATTATTTTTCGCATCCAGGCTGTTTTTAATTGTTGTCTGCTTTTTCTCCCCCCCAGCTCCGTTTTGAAACATGATTACTATACTGGATTTACCAACTGATATATTAGAATTAATTGTCAAACAAGTCAATAATACTTATTCTACTACTGAATATCAACACTCATTAGCATGTTTATCTCAAACATCACGTTTTTTTAACAATTTAATCACACCAATTTTATACAAGAAAATCGTGATTTACGACAATGAAAATGCATCATTACTTTCTACAAAGTCGTCTTCCAACAAAATATTTATTCATATAAATAATTTACCAAAATTTCTTAATTCCATTAGTTTGCATAATTTCCATTTGATTTCTTCAATTCATATTCATTGTCATTCAAATTTTGCCACATTTGATTATTTCCAATTATATTCTAAATTAAATCATTTTTGGAATTTAACTAATCATGCAATAGAATTTATAAATTTTGATGTTGATAACATTCGAAGATTTCAATGTTTGAATCATTTTATTAGTGTTAATAATTCTGGTGATATAATGGAAGAAAACGACGAATGGTGGAATCTGGAAATATATGCTGATTCTCATCATAATAAATTAAATAATGTTAAAAATTGGTCAATTTTATCTAGTCAAGATATATATAATATTCCGGTTAATCCAAATTTAAATAATTTGGATTTTTTCATTGAAGGTAAAGAATCATGCATTGGCGCTATTCCAAATAATTTACTTCATAATTTATCATTTATTACTAATTTACAACTTAATACTACTACATCAACTAAATTATTTGCTAATTTACCTCCAGTTTATTGTAAGAATTTACAAAATTTCTCCATTTCTTATAGTCATACATTTAATCAACCAAAATTAACTTTAAAATCACTTGCTGAAAAGGTAAAGTTCAATAATTTACATCAATTGGAATTAAAATTAAATTGTTTTCATCAAGATTGTGATTGTATTAATAAATTTTATCATGATTTATCTAATTTACCTGAGGAATTTACCAATTTAACTAAATTATCAATAATCAACTATAAATCAAAGAATTCTCCAAATAATTTGTATCAATATAATTATTTAATTTCAAATCAACTATCTGAATTATTTAAGAAATTTTCCAATATTAAATCATTATATTTTAATATTAATGAATTTTTAAAAATTGATCAATTAAAAATTGATTGGAATAAGTTTAAGCTTGCTAGCTTAAATTTAAAAAATCTTGAGCAATTAACTATAGTTGATTTTTTTAATTGGTGGATGCCTTCAATTATTTTACCTAATAGATCAATTTTATTTCCTGAAAAATTACTTAATTCATGTGAATGTAATCAATGTAATTCAATTAGATTTAAATTTACTAAAATGGCCGAATATGATGCTGAAAATCATTATACCCACAATTTTACCAAATTTAATTATCATCATGAAAATATTAATCAATTTAAAGTTGTATTAAATAAATCAAATTCAAAATTCCTTACATTTATTTATCAACAATTTAAATCTCAATTTAATCAACCATTAATTTATTCATTAAATACTGAGAATTTTCGCGAGAATAAATCATTATGGCAAGATTATCAGTTTTTATTTAAACATAGTTGTTTAAATCAATTAACTAATCAATTTAAACAGAATAATATTGATTTAAAAGTAAACTTAGGTGGAATAATATACATAGCTATATAGTGTTTAATAATAACACAAAGTTAATTATTTTGTATTTGATTTAACTTCTTGAAATTTAGCGAAACTTAAATTTGCTGCCAATTTACCCATATATCCAGCAACTTGTAATCCTAAATTTGCTGTTTGAACAATTCCCATTTCCAGTTGTTTCTTTAATCTTGATGAAAAACGAGATTTATGAATCTTAGAAATTGTATTTGGTGCACTTCTATGAAATACTGAAAAATCATTTATATATCCTTGAATAAATAAATTCTTAATTGATCTTTTTATTCGTTTCCATCTTCTTCTTCTAGTTAATCTTGGTGGAGGAAGTGATCTCATTGACTGCAAAAAAACAAAGAAAAGAAAGAGAAAAAGGGTAAATCAAATAAGGTAACTTTTAGACAATTTGATAGTTATATGTGGGATATCAATTCAATAACTTCAATTGATTGCTAAATAAGATAAGATTGTTTCCTTTTCTATTCTTTTTTTTGGAATTTGTACCCAGATAATGATCTTTGTAGTTGTAGGTCTATTTTTGATATGGCATGTCGATCATGAGTCTGGTCGCGTTACCAAAATAGCGCAAGAATGATTTCCTATTTGGGACGCACCGCCATTCCCTACCAAAGAAAAAAAAAGAAAACGCAATTCATTTTTTTTTTACGAAATACACTTTAAACTATATCATGAAATATGGATTAGTTCTAGGAATTGGCGCAGATATCCTTCAATCAACAAGAATATCCAAATTACTAAGCAATAAGTCACCTTCATTCATACAAAAATTTTGTCAACGAATCTTACATCCAGTTTATGAACTACCAAAATTTCACCAATTAAATCAATTTCAACAAATTCAATATTTAAGTGGTATATGGTGTAGTAAAGAAGCTGTATTCAAAACATTAGATTTAGCTAATCAGAAAAACTTTCAATTTAAACAATGGTATAGAATTTATGACGATTCTGGTAAACCATACATTAAGAATGATTTATATAATCGTCTAGATGAAGAATTTCATCTAACTATTTCTCATGACAATTCAATATTCATGGCTACAGTATTAAGACAGAAAATTGTGATAAAGTAATTTTCTAATATAATTATTTTATTTATAGTTAAACAAAAAGTTTATTCCCATTCAACAGTAGCTGGTGGTTTACTAGTAATATCATAAGTAACTCTAGCAACACCGTCAACTTCATTCACAATTCTAGAAGCAACTCTTTTCAAAAAGGAAGCTTCAAAAACAAACCAATCAGCAGTCATGAAATCAACAGTTTCAATAGCTCTTAAGGCAATAACTTGTTCGTAAGTTCTTTGATCTCCCATAACTCCAACAGATTTAACAGGTAAAAGAGCAGCAAAAGCTTGAGAAATTTGACGATATAATCCAGCATTCTTAATTTCTTCAATGAAAATTGCATCAGCTTCACGAGCAATCTTAACTTGTTCCTTAGTAACTTCTCCTAAAACTCTAATAGCTAACCCTGGCCCTGGGAATGGATGTCTCCAAACAAGATCAGTTGGAACTCCTAATAATTCACCTAAATGACGAACTTCATCTTTAAATAATTCTCGTAAGGGTTCAATTAATTTCAATTTCATATCCTCAAGTAAACCACCAACATTATGATGGGTTTTAATAGTTTGGGATGGTCCTTTAAAAGAGATTGATTCAATAACATCAGGATAAAGAGTACCTTGTAAAAGAAATTCAATTTCTGAACCATCATGAGGTTTAATCTTGGCAGCTTCATCTTCAAAAACATGAATAAACGTATTACCAATAATCTTTCTCTTCTTTTCAGGATCAGTAACCCCCTTCAATCTACCTAAGAATAATTCACTGGCGTCAACCACAGTCAAATTAATACCTAAACCTTCAGTTAAAGTTTTATGAACAGTTTCTGTTTCGTTTTTTCTCATAACACCATTATCAACATAAATTGCATGAAATCTATCTCCAATTGCTTCTTTCATAATCTTAGCTCCAACAGTAGAATCAACACCACCAGAAACAGCACCAATAACTTCAGCAGTTGGACCAACTAATTTTCTAATTCTAGCAATTTCAGTATCAATAAAATTTTCCATAGACCAATTAGTCTTAGCTTGACAAATATCAACAGCAAAATTCTTTAATAACTTCTTACCTTGAGCAGTATGAGTAACTTCAGGATGGAATTGAATACCATAAATATGTTCTTCTTCATTTGAAATTCCACAAAATGGAGAATTATTAGAAGTAGCAACAACTTTAAATCCAGTAGGTAATGCATGTAATTTGTCACCATGAGACATCCAAACTTGTGAATGATCGACATCTTTAAATAAACGACAAGTTGGATCTTCAACTTTTAGTTCAGCAGGACCATATTCACGTTTATCACCTCTGGCAACTCCCTTACCATTAATCCAAGCTAATTCTTGCATACCATAACAGATACCTAAAATTGGAACTCCCAATTTAAAAATATCATGATCAACATGAGGAGCATCTTCAGCATAAACTGAATATGGACCACCAGAAAGAATAATTCCTTTTGGTTTCCAAGTTAATTCAGAAATCTTTTGAGTGCATGGTAACATCTCAGCATAAACTTGAAATTCTCTTAATCTTCTAGTAATTAAATGAGAATATTGAGATCCAAAATCAAGAACCAAAATGGTATCAAAGACTTTGGAAACTTCAATTGGAACATCTTCAGTAGTAACTGACATTCTGTGTATGAGGGGGTATGTGTTGAAATATAAGTCAACCAAGAAAAGAAAAATGTGATGAACTTTTTCAGAAATTTTTCATCCAGCTGTTGGGTTATATATAAAGGTCATCGCAAAAAAAAAAATACAAATTTTTGACTCTATTTTTGGAACAATTATTAGCAAGAAATTTGCAACTATTTTTATTTCAGTTATTACCACGAGTGACAGAAACGTGTAGTGTTATTATTGTACGAGTTATAACAACTTATCCAAACAAAAATTACTCTGAATCTCTTTAATGTTTCAGTGGATGTCGTGAAAATCCTTCAATGACTAGTGTACGCTACCATTGCAAGTGACTGTAAAAAGATCTTAAACATCTGAAAACTACTTTTATCCATTTTATAAGAAATTTCTACACTCAATTAAACAGAACGCTTTTTAATTTTGTATAATTTGTATAAAACAATCTTTAAATAACTCAAAGAATCCAAGATAATAAAAATACCAAACATATGAAAACATTAGTAGAAGTGAAAATAGAGTTGGCTGATGAAACTTGTTTTTCAGACTTACCTCGAGAAGTTGTAGTTCTGTTCAATTCAGGTGGTGGGAAAACTTCGATATCTTGATTGTCAGAATATCTTGCTTGTGCCACAGAAACTTCCTTATCTCCCAAATCAACTACAAAGTATATATTTCTCAAGACATCAATACCTAAAGTTAACAAGTCACTCTTATCAATGAATTCCATTTGCCAATAACATTTATCCCCCTCTTGAAAATGACGTAGGGACGTTACAGGAACTGTAATTGACTTACCGTCAAACTTAATATTTAACAGGATGTTCTTTAACTGTGAGCAATTATCCAAAACAAATGATGTTATACTCTCATCATAAGTTGAATTTAATTCGCTTGCAATCACATCTAAATACCGGGATGGAAACAGCGATATTGTAGAACCTGTATCTAAAATGTAAGTGCCCTCACCGAAATTTGAAATAATGTGATCACCAAAACCAATGTCTATCCCTAATACATTCACTTTAATACGCTGGTACGTTTCATTACTATTTACTATTGGAATCGTTTGTAAATCACCATGATACTTTGCATGATCAACTGCACCAAATAAAATAGTCCCCTTTTTAAAAAAATTTTCATTTAAGAAAACTGAATATGCACTTCTGTTGGTTATCCCTTGTTCTTTTAATTGAATAGGAAGATTGCTGTTGTCTGATTCTTCGTTGGGGAAACCAAGACCCAAGATTCCAATTTTCAGTGTAGCTGATTCTGCAACTCCAAATTTAAAATTTTCAACAGCAACATTACCCAACCTAATCACGTCATACCCCCACATTCCCTCTGCCCCTTCTCCATCTACATATTCAAGATAAAATCCATCATCATCATCATCAAGCATATTGAACGTTTTCGAATTTTTCCATGAAAAAGTTCCCTTTGTTTTACATATATTCTTACTTCCATCGGGATGATTTCTACAGCCAACTTCCGAGCCCATAACCCACAAAACAGATGAACCAGTATCAGCTACTACTGTAACTTTATCTTTATTGGACCCTAATTTAAGTTCAGTAAATACTTCCGACATGTCACTCTTTAGATGTAGAAAAGGGGTATCCCTTTTAACGAGTTCAGTATGGCTCGGTTGAATATCCAAACTAGCAAATCCTGGAGATGCGTTTCCAAGTACTATTATGGATAAACCCCATTGTATAACTACAAACTTGAACATTCTTGAAAATAACTCCTGGAAGACAGTAACATCAGTCACAGGATTATTTGTCTAATTTATAGTAATAGCATAGCTCATAGTACATTATCGGGCCATTTTTTTTGAAAGCTTGTATTAAGTACTACTCAATTAAAAAAACACATCCAAGAAAACCAAAGAGATCTGGGTTCGTATACTTTTTTTCTTGTAAACTCTATCAACTCCCAAGAGTTTGTAATATTTGCTTTTCTCTGTGTGTTGCAAAAAGGTTTGTTACTCTGTTTCCATTGCTACCATACATTTGTGGTCTTTGTAAGGTAACCATATATATGTATAATTTATCTACTTTAGGTAATGTAATGAAAAAGAAAGAACCTTTAGTGCAAAAATGAAAAAGTAAGAACCTTTAGTGCAAAAATGAAAAAGTGTTTTCTTTCTAGCTTGGTTATAATCCCAAATATGAAAGTTGGAAAAAGTCACAAAAGCTAAATTTTGTTCAAGAAATATTTATATTAAATATAGTCTCTATAATGGTATTAATAATAACTAAATATAATAAACTCTAAGTTATGTACTTCAAAAGAATAATAACTAAAGCATAAGCCTCGAAAGTCACTTCTGTTAGAGACTTAACCTATAAAAAACTGAGCCTTCTCAAACCTATTACATCCTTTTCAAAGAAGGATATACTGTTTCTGAAAGTATATAGAGCAACAGAGGTTGTTTTCTGAGAAACTTTTCAATTTGTAGGAGATTTATATATGACCTTACATATTATGAGCAAGATCGTTTGGTCATTGTTCATGAATACTGTCTCTGGATTTGAAAATCAAATTTGAGAAGAATGAACACTTTCTACATCGTTACACACTCAATTGAAATGAGATGGTTTATTTTTTATATGTCTTACATAAAAAACCAATACATTTTTCCATATCTGTTTAAAGAATCGAAGACAACAAAACTGCCAAACAGATGAAAACATCAGTAGAAGTGAAAATAGAGTTAGCTGAGGAAACTTGTTCTTCAGACTTACCTCGAGAAGTTGTAGTTCTGTTCAATTCAGGTGGTGGGAAAACTTCGATATCTTGATTGTCAGAATATCTTGCTTGTGCCACAGAAACTTCCTTATCTCCCAAATCAACCACAACGTACATGTTTCTTAACGCATCAATTCCTAAAATCAATGTGTCATCGTCTTGATCATCAAAATTCAATTGCAACATACAATTTCCCGCTTGTGTACCATAATCCATACTCTTTGCAGGAACATTGATTACCTTACCATCAAAAATGACCGAGAAGCTCATACTGTCAAGCTTGGAGCAATCGTCAAATCTAATTCCATGCCAAGTATTATCATAACTTCCACCCAACATTTGTTCAAGTAGAGGTTTATACTCAGCAGGTAATCTTGATCTGGTACTTCCTGTATCCAAAACATAAGGCTTCTCTCCTACAGGGCCAGAAACTGTTTGACCAGCTAAAGCAACATCGATTCCCAAAACATTGACTTTGATTTCGGGAAAACTAGGATCATAAAGAATTGGAACAGTTTGTAATTGATCATAATATTTTGAATGATCAACAGCACCAAATAAAATTGATCCGCTATTAGCAGTACGTTCATTCAAGAATACAGAATATGCATTTCTATTTGTAATTCCTTGGTTAAGCATTGCTCGCGAAAGACTATAACCATGTTTAGATCTTTCTGGGAAACTAAGACCCAAAACTCCAATATCCAGAGAAGTTTGACTAGCAACACCAAATGTAAAATCATTGACCACATTACCAGATATAACAAGATCATCACTACCCCAAACACCTTGAGTCTTTTCTCCGCTCAAATATTCAACATCAAATTCACCTCGTGTAGTATTCAATTGGAATGTATTGGAATTCAGTTTACCGAATGTACCTCCAGCTTTACAATCAGGATCCCTTTTATGAAGACCACTTCTCTTTTGGTTTGGTCTTGGTTGACAAGTAACATCAGAATCCATGATCCATAAATATTCTGAACCTGTATCAACAGCAACTAAAACTGTGTCTCGATTAGATCCGATTTGAAGTCCAGTTAATAATAATTCATCACCTGGTTCTACTTTCATGGTAACAGGATCCTTTAAGCTACCAATGGACTTAGAACCTGTGCCCACTTGAACATCTAAACTGGTATAACCTAGAGAAGCTGCAAGTGCTCCTCCAGATAAAAGAAATTGCAAAATCAGCTTTGTTAACATTTTTAGTGTTTCTTTCTTTCTTTTTTTGAAATTATGTTATTATAGAGATTTTTTAAATCTAAGATTCCATTGGAAACGAATGGTTTTCCAGGTTAATTTATATTCCAAATCTCCCCCTCCTCATCTTCGCATAATATATTGATGTGGTCAGGCCATTTGTCAGTAATGTTTATCAGTTTGTGAGTCGCATCACGCAGTTGCAAAAAAAAAAAGAATTGGTGGGCAGCGGAAATAGTACCAGATATGACTATGCATGACCACGAGATGACCCGAAAAAAATAATGGTAATGTTTTCTCAAATATTTTAGTTGCAAGTTGATCTGAAGTTTTAAGATGTATTGCTGCTACTACCAGAAAAAGTGGCTAGTATAGAGTGATAGTTAGTCATAGAATTCTAAGGAAATGTCTATTTGGTAAAAGTTTTGAGTAATCATTAAAATGTTCGATTCGGAGTTAGAAATATAGGCGGATATGCGACCAGACCGCCTCGTATGGCAGTGCATTTTTCATGTACACCCCATGATTTAACTATATGGATGACTTTATTGGAGGGGCTTAGGACATGTTGGTAAACAAATTTATTGCAATTATACGAAGAGGTAAACAATATACTAGAGGAAGAATAGGAGATGTGAATCTAAATTCAAGCATAAACTTGGGCCACGGTATCAGCAACGGTTTCTTCAAGTGGGGTAAGATTAAACCCAAGGATTTCATTAGTTTTAGAAGTATCAAACTTATGAATCAGTTTATCTAATTCAATATTCCTGGAAAGGTCTCCCTTGGGAACATTGGATTCGGGATATTTTTCATTAATAATATGAGCAATTGAATCAAGACTAAAATTTCCAGAAACAATTACTAATCTTTTCAGAGTTGCTTTTTCATTTTCAAAAGCCACTAAATGAGCCCAAGCAACGTCTCTAACATCAACAAACACTGAACCAAATGATTCAATCTTGTCATTCTTACCTAATTTAACCACGGTATTGATAATTTCATTAGAAAGATTTAATTTGGTTTTATCCTTGACCCTATAGGCTTGAGGGCCAAGAACATAGCATGGATTAACAAAAGAAATATCAAAATTGGGCTTTTCTTTTTCCATAAATTCAACAGCTGCTAATTCAGCAAATTTCTTGGATCCAATGTATCCAAACATTGGGTTTGATAAACTTTCTTCATGGGTAATTGGATTCCAATCATCTTCAGTATAGGTTTTGTTAGCATCAAAGTAAGGACCAAACCCAAACACAGAAACAACAGAACCAGTAATTACAACTTTGTTAATTTGAGGAGCATATTCAGTAATTGATTTAAGGGCATTAATCGTACCATCAATTGCTGGTCGTAACAACTCTTTTTCAATATCATCAGCAGTAAAACCAACAGGGGAAGCAATATGGAAGAATCCAGTAACTTCTGGATGTTTCTTTAACGCAGAATCAAATCCTGGTTTATCACCAAGTTCACTGATAATTTCATAAGAAAATTTATCATTGTTTACTAACTCTTTTAATTCATCACCTTTAGTAGCTGATCTAACTGATCCAACAACAGCATAACCTTTAGCAAGTAAGAGTTTAACAACATGTTGAGCAATGAAACCATTAGCACCAGAAACGAAAACAGAAGTAGGAGACATTTTTATGAATATAATTGACTTTATAGATGAAGCTACAATATCATGTTTTTTTGGATGTGAATTCAATCCCATATTTATATTCTATCAATCAGTATGTTATTCTATTGGTGTCTATATGCAGGATTTCACTTTGCAACCAAAACTATTGTTTCTTGATTTGGAACCCATCCCCACCACATTGATTTGTCAGCACCTTCGTATTTGCCACCATCACTTGTGGTTGTAAGGGAGTTTACTATTTTCTTTATGATAGACTGTAGGGTACTTGCTATCAATAGTGGTGTAAAAGTTGTTGCTTACTAATATTAAAGATATAGCCTTGATCGTATATGTTTTTACCATAACAGGGGGGAAATAACTGTATTTGGTAACTGGAAACCCGAGTGGAAATCATTTACCGCTTGAAAATGATAGATAATTCTTTAAAGTAACTATAAACTCCATAATACAGAGAATGGCTTATAAATCAGCTATGTAGATTCTTTCCTGGGCTTATTAATAAATATACAGGTTACACTTAATGCTTTCTAAGGTTTAAGACTGGATACATAAATTTAACAATCTACACGAAGAATTAGCATGTGTTCGGCCGAAAGATCAACATGTTCATTCTAGTTGTGTACCTAATTACACATAGTCCTGGATTATCTTGAATAATACTTTGAATGTTCTTCCTGATATAAGGATGCAAACCCTAGATTCATGCAAACCTTAGATTCCTCTTATAGTTTTCCTCGGGTTAAATAAACATCACTTCTTACATCGCGGCTAATTCTTCATTTCTTTTTTTTTTGCTTTCAAATTAGTCAAAAAAAAATTCACCACTATAAACCAGTACCAACTAATAACTAATGGCTTCATCAATCTCAGGTCCTGTTCCACTTCCTGCTTCCAAATATGACCTTGGTACATATCTCGGTCGTGTTCGTCATTGTGCCGAAATTCTGGACCCTACCATGCTTCTTACCACTCCAAATCAACTTGAACGTGCCAAAAGATTAGTTTGGGATTACAAGAATGGAGTAATACCTACAATGACACCTGATTTATGGAGAGCTAAACGAGTTCTTGATTCTTCCTTACATCCAGATACTGGGGAAACTGTATTTTTACCATTTAGAATGAGTTCTTGTGTATTATCAAATTTGGTTGTCACAGCAGGAATGTTAACTCCAGGGTTAGGTACAGCAGGAACTTTATTTTGGCAAGTGGCTAATCAAAGTTTAAATGTAGCCATAAATACTGCCAATGCTAACAAATCACATCCATTGACAACTTGGCAAATTGCTACTAATTATGCTATGGCTGTCACTGCAAGTTGTTCAGTTGCTGTTGGACTTAATTCAATTGTTCCTAAACTAAAATCGGTTCTGGCAACTACAAAAACAGTATTAAGTAGATTAGTTCCATTTGCTGCTGTTGTTTCTGCAGGTGTCGTTAATGTTTTCTTGATGAGAAGTGAAGAATTGAAAAAAGGTATTTCTGTGTTTGATCATCTGGGTAATGAAATAGGGACATCTAAAGTTGCTGCATGGTATGCTGTTGGAGAAACTGCAGCTAGTCGTGTGATTAATGCTACTCCAATCATGGTTATTCCTCCTTTAATATTAATGAGACTTCAAAAGACAAGGTTATTAAAGGGGAAAAGTAAAGCTGTTGAAACTGCAGTTAATATTGGTTTAATTTTTGCCACTTCACTTGTGGCATTACCATTTGCCTTGGGAGTATTTCCTCAAAGAAGAGTTTTACCAGTGACAACTTTGGAATCACAATTCCATGGATTAAAGGATAAGAATGGGAAGGAAATTACTGTATTAGAGTTTAATAGAGGTATCTAGATTTCTTGTAAATATATATCACTAGCTAAAAATTCTTACCAAAATCTCCATTCTTGTACATTGGCAATTCCTAATGCATGTTCTATTTCTTGTCTATCTTTATATCCACAAAACAACTCCTTGGAAAATAATTCTCCAGGAACATCTTCTGAATATAATGCTCCTACACCTTTACCTCCTAAAGAAGTGTCAAAACATTCAAATCCATATTTTCCTTTAAATTCATTCATGACTTGATGTAATGAATCTTCATCCACTGTTGGATTGACCAAGGTAATAGCACATCCTCCTCCACCTGCACCTGTCAACTTGGTAGCGCCGATATTAAGGTTGTCTCCAATTATTTTAACTTGTTCCAAAGCAGGATGAGAAACACCTAAGGCGACTAATAAACCATGGTTGATATTGATAAGATCCAGTAATTTCTTTTGTTCTGGTGATCCAAACTTCGCAGTTGTCATAATATCATATGCTTCACGGGATAAATTACCCATTGAAGTTAATACATGATCAAATATGGTTGGATATGCTTTAGCTATTTCACCTACTCCACCAACCAATTTAGCTGTACTTCTAGGAACAGTGGTGTTTGTAAGTAATAATTTCAATTCTGGGAAATTACGAATATTTGTTCTTGTACTATCACTAGCAGAATTTCCAGCAACATTTCTTTGGAACATAACTGCACCACCATGGGTTGCTACTGCATTATCGATCCCACTTGGGTTACCATGGAAACATTTCTCACCAATAAGTGACCATTGGTCAATAAATTCCAATTCCTCGGCATCTTTATCTGTAGTGGGCTCATCGTGCGTGAAACTGGCTTTAGTAACCCAATTACCAAGCACTGCTAATGCTGAAGCAAGACATACTGATGTGGAGGCAGAACTTCCTAATCCTGCACCAATAGGTAATGTTGATCTTACGATAAAATTCATTCCTGGAACTTCTTTAGTAATTAAATTGGAATATAAATAAAGAAAACAAAAGCAAGCAGTGGAATGCATTTTCGATTCAATATTTGCAAGCAATGGTGATAATAATTCCGAGATTTCTGGAATCAATTCTTGGGTAACTTTTGGACGTCCTTTATCATCGAACTTGATTAACGATCTTATAGCATCAAAGGGAATATCTTTTTTGTTCCAACTATGGATCAAGTTAATATCAGGAAACTCTAAAGTTATTTGATCATTTTCATTATGGGTAACTAACAAATAACACCTTAAACTTAATGCAGCAGCTATAGCAGGTTGACCAAATACTGCTGAATGTTCACCAAAGATTATAACTTTCCCAGGCGCACTAACAATAAAAGGTGACTGTGTCTGACTAGCAGATGAAGAGGTCATGATAATGACTGGTAAAAGGAAAGGAGTGTAGTTGTCTTACCAAGAAGAATTACAATATGTAACATCGTTTGGTTATGCGTGTAAATACGACGGAATTTACAAAGAAAAATTGGAATTTTTCACTGGTATTGTTATGTTATACATGTGTTGACATAAACTTCCTAATTAGGAAGTCTACATCTCAAAGGAAAAAAGTTTGTTTTTACAACAAAAAGTTGTTGTAAAAATAAACAAAAAGGTATTCTTTCTTAATTAGGTATGAGTGTTGTCCAATTGAATTCAGATCCACCTGATTCAGGTGATCTTCCACTTAAGTCAATAGAACCTAGTTCATATTGGACATTTGATAATGCTCTTAATTTACTTAAACATTGTCATGATCCATACATTTTGCGAACACTAGATGAATTTCTATTAATTAATAGTAAAGTATTACTTAATCCAGCACCATTTACAAGTACAAGTCCACTTGGTAAAGTTACAGGTAAAGAGATTTCATTAAGAGCTATTGTTTATAATATATTACCTGTTAATATATCTGATGCTGAGACTATTTGTCTGTATTTACCATTTTTGGAAGTCAAAGAAATTGTTCGAATTATTTGTCAAACATGTAAGAAAATTCCACCTAAATTTTGTCATGAATGGACTGTCAAGAGTAAATTACATGAAGATCGTGATAAATTGTTAGATAGTGAAAGGTTGTATTTGTACACTAGTAAATTATTACGAGAACGAAGAAGTGTCTTGAAAATTGTTGTTGAATTAGTTAATAATAAATTAAATGAATATGCTTCAAATACAGTCAAGAATTTAGGAAGAGAAATTATTCTTTCAAGTGAATACATTGATCAGTTAATTAAGTCGTTACAACAAACTTGTACATTTATTCAAGAACGGAAATATGTGACCAATATCTCCAAGAAATTAGATGAATTAATATATAATGAGTCGATTCTATTTGTTATTCAATTATGTCAAGTTTTAATTGAAGTTTTAATTGGTCAAACTATTAATAAACACCATGTTCAAGCGTGGTTTCAATTTGTCAAGACAAATAATTTTGGTCTGAGTTTAGGTATTACATATCCTGATTCATTTAATCACTTACAAGCATTATTTACTGCGATTTCAGTATTGGTTTTAGATTTAGATCATGCTTATGATTCTCAAAGTGAATATGTTAGTGATTTGGATGTATTTAAACTTGTCAATGATATAATTACTCATACAAACAATACGAATTCAGTGGTATTATACAGTTGGTCAATTATTGTTCTTCGAAAGCACTATTATTTGCAAGAGTATCCTTCACCAAACTTCAAGCTGTCTGAATTAGACCAAACAATTAATAATTTGAATGCAAGAAGTACACAAGTATTTCTTCAATTACAAAAATATAATTCAATATTACAATTTGATAAGATTTATTCAGGTATTTTTTCTACTGTAATTATAGCTGCACTTCCCTTGGTTACTTTAACTGATGAAGTTGTCGATACTATATATGAAGTAATTAAGAATTGTCCTAATCATATAATTGAAATATTTTTTGAGAATGAATCAACAAGAAATTCAATTATACTTGCCAGAACTAAATTTCCATTGTTACTTACTCCCTATATTAAACTTTGTTCAATCCATGGTAATTTTGCATTACATGAATTCAATGAACTTTTATCGTATATTCAAGTGTTTAACAAACAAGAATTTATTAAAATGTATCAAATTGATGATGAAAATACTGAATTGGTTAAATTAACTGAATGGGTAGATATATATCCTCCATTTGAATCAAATAATAAGAAATTATCTATGGTATTAAAATCTGGAACCAAAGCCAAGATATTACCAACAACTAATCCTGATGAAGTATTGGTAACTTTCTTGTATAAATATAATGGATGGGCGTTATTAGGAAGAATCTTGCAAAACATTTCCAAGTTGTTTAACAACGGAGACACGGTTAAGGTTCAATTGGTTATTGATATTTTAAATTTAGTTAATCGAGTTGTTATAGATAATGGAATTGATGAAGCTAAATTAGTGTTAGAATCAATGTCAGCATATACTGATGATTCTGATATTTTAGAAGTTATATTAAGATTATTAGAACAAGGATTACATTCGAGAAATGTTGACATATTACTGGTTGTTATTGAATTATTAACGAATTTAATGCCATTCTTATCATATAGAATTTGGCCTTATTTATCAAAATCAGGTTTATTTGGTCAACAAGATTTTGCCAGTATGATATTTGGTGCAATTGAAATGGTTAATGGAGATTATAATTTTACAATTGCATTAATTAAATTAACTGAAGCATTGGTACAAAATTGTCTTTCTTTAGATAAAGACTATCCTGAAAATTCAAAGAATATGATAATCACAAAAATCATTATTCATTTAATTAATTTATTTGAAAGTTTTATTTATTGTCGATTCAATAAACCTTATCAAAAAATGGAAATGGGAGTATTAATCCTTGATATTTTGTCTACAATCTTAGCTACAGTATATGGAATTGATCTGGAAACTAGTGTTGAACATAAAGCTACAAAATTATTTGCTAGTTCAGCGGTTAAAATTCTTGATGCCTTTTTAGTTTGTGATAAGGATTGTTCAAGAGCAGCCGCCCCAATATTAACCATGATTGAATCACTTTCCCTGAATTTAGAAATGTATGAATTGAATGATACAAGTGGGTTCTGGTATGACTCATGGATAAGATGTTGTCTTTCATATTCTCATTTACTTATAACTATCAGAACAACATTAACTTATCCACCATCAGCATTTGAAAGAAATTTGTTTATGCATTTACCTAGTCTTGTTAGTTCATATGCTCGATTTGAATGTATAAGAAAAGATATCCTTGATTTATTAACTAGTTTAACTAATGCAAATTGGGGAAAAGATGATCCACCTTCACTTCTTTCTCATTTAGGTGGAGATTTTTCACAAATGTTGTTACATTCATTAGCTAATGATTTAGACAATTCATTTGATGATTATAAATTAAAAGTTTCCTTGTATGATTTTATAAGTTCAGTTATGATGGGTAGAAATCAAGAAGGACTTTCGGTACTTTTCATTAGTGGAAGAGATGTATTTGGAGATTATGTTGAACATAAAGAAATTAAAGATGATACTCGAATTTCATTATTACTGATTTTAAAGAAGAATATAAATGATATGAAATATTATCCCAATTCAGTCAGTATCCATTTAGTTGATTCTTTAGCATTGGCATTCAATTTATGGACGACAAAAGATCATGAAAATGATATTGGATTTATAAATACATTGATTTCACGAGTTAAATTAACTATTATTGATCCTCCAGATACAGCAGAGAGTTATATTAGTCGATGTTATCAATTGAAATTGGTAGCTAAAATCGCAGAAATTCTTGCCTTTTATTTATTCACTACCAGAAATGAAACTTTAAAACAAACTATACTTGACTTTATAACTCAAGATTATATTGATATTTCCAAGACAAAGTTTACTGTCAGTGACTACAAACCAAATTTACATGCAAATTTACAAATCTCGTTTGAATCAACATTTCCCAAGTTTAAACTTTCACAATTCACAACTGCACTTAACAAACGTAATCGATTTGGAATCAACAATGTATACAATTTACCAATTATGGATTCGATTTTTAAACATGAATTAGAATGGCCACAAATTAGAGAACAAGTAATTGCCTCTAGTATTAATTTACAATATGTAAATGCTCAAATATCCAGTGCAAAATCATTTGGTGCATTAATTACATCATATTGTCAACGATATCAACCGGTTTTAGATGTTAAGATGTTGAAATTTATTGACTATTTACTTAAACAAAATATAAATGAAGGGATCAGTGATTTGTTACAGTCAATATATTATGAACGTGTTGAATTGGGATTTTATTTAATGTATTCATTTTATAGTAAATCACCCAAGACAACAGCTACTAAAGAAGTCTTTGAAATTATTAAAAGTGGTTCAACATTACTTTGTTCAAGTAGTATGAATTTCTTATCAAATTTAGCAGAATCTAAAGGATATTATCGACCATTGTTAAAAATAATATATTGTGGATTGCTGTTGATTTCTCAAGATCAAATATTAGAATATTTTAGTTTATTTCGCGATTTATTTGAATTGATTATAACAAAAGCAACAAAGACATTGTTAATTGAAATTCAAAATGATGTATATCTTTCCCGAACTGATCCAAATTACAAATCTAAGAAAATGAATGAAAGAATTGATGATTTAATGATTATACTTTCAATATTAAAAATATTCATTAAATTAGGTGGTAATCGTTTATATCAAGAAATGGCTATACTCGTTACTGAAAACAATACAATAGAATCATTACTTCAACTTTATTCAATCTCCCATATAATTGAAGTTAATGATGATTTTATATTTGCTCAATTACTGTTGATGTATATCCTTGAATTAATGACCGTTGAAACAATAGCCAATCAATTTATTCAATCAGGATTATTTGTTGTGTTGTTAGAATCACCAATTCTGATCCCTATAAGAGCAGGTGGATTATCTATATCTCATGGTGCACAATATTATCGACTTTGGATAAATGGAATCTTACCATTAATAATCACCAGTTTATCAAAATTAGGTCCTGTTGTATTAAGTGAAGTTTGTGTGGCATTACAATTATATAATAAACAATTGGAACATTGTATTGATTCTTGGTCAAGAGATTCTCAATCAATAAGAATATCCACAGGAATAGTCTCGGAAACTAATCAAATATTATTAATCTATGAATTACTTAGATCAATGAATGTAAAAGAATATCTCAAAGGTAAATATGAGGTTTCTGAAGAAATAGATATGAAGATATTACCAGGTTTAGAAAGTGAAGGGAAGCGGGAATCATTTACTGAATGTATTACTAATTTATTGAAACATCCCAAATTTTTAACTTCAAGGGTTGTTCCTAGTTCTTTAGATGAACAAAGAGTTATTGAAGTTGGTGGAGAGAGTTATGAAGTGTTTGTTAAGGGGATTATTGATGATATTACTGATTTGAAGGATTATTTAAACACTATTGTACAAAATGAGTGAAAATATTAGCGCAACTAAGAACAATGTATAGAATATTCTTGAATAACAAGAGTTTTATTACAAAGCCACCAGTAGCACCATGTAGAATGTAATTATCTGCTGAACCATTTGACATTCAGTCTCTAACTTTTCAATATATAAAGGCTTTATATTGATTGAATGGATCAATTTGAGCTATATGCTAGTATTTATTGATTCTTTTTTTATGGGGATAGATTTAGTAAACTTG
>KI547135.1:964215-1012463 GCA_000497715.1 Spathaspora arborariae UFMG-19.1A
ATTTGCTACTTCATTCTCAAATTGCTATATAACCTTAGGATGCGCCTAGTTTTGTGATCAACAGGCCGAGAGAATACATACCGTATTATCTAGCGATTAAGTTGAGAAGATTGACTTTGGAATCCTGAAGTAATCTTGAGAAGACTTATAAGATCACCTCAAATTATTATTTGAGTTTTATATAGATTCTAATTATTATTTAATATTATATTTTGCTATATAAAATCTTTATCTAACTTCTAGCTGAAACACTTCTTTGTAGTAATGGTATTTCTAGGTTAAACCAAAATTTAAGTAGATTACACAAATATCTCAAATTAGGAGAACTTTTATAGTAAAGTAAAAGGAGTTTATAGTATACCTTTGTTGAAAAGAGAAATATTTGATTCTAGGTAAAGCAGGAAGTAACTGAAATTCTGCATTTTTGTCTCTACTGTACGACAATCTTCCTGCAAGTAAAATGTATAGAATATCTAAAATTACTATGTATAAGTAAGTTGACAACACCACAAGCTAACACCATCTTGCCTTATTCAAACGGTTAATCTGAGGTCATGTAATAACACTGCTGAATCTCAATTGGAATCTCTCCATCTGGCTTAGCAGGATTACTCAATTCAACATCCAACTGCCTAACATACCCAGGAGTACCCACCAAACTTGTATTATTAATATTGGGTAATTTCCCACCTCTATTCTCACCATGTACCAATGCTTTCCAACTTTGATGACATTGTTTTATAACATCAATTGTTTCACTAGCACTTTTATACACAGCATTAAATGCAAATTTATTTGGTGGTTTCCCATCAGGTAATTTATAATCCTTAAACCATTGTCTTGTAGTTTCTAACAATCCAGGACATTTAGTATATATATGATGTATATCATATACTTCCTTGGCCAATGGGTCTTCAATATCAACAACAATAACTTTCCAATCTAATTCTCCATCGTCTATAAGAGCAATTGATCCTAAAATTTTTACTCGTTTAATATCACCAGTTTTTAAGATTCTTGAACCAATTTCACATACATCTACAGGATCATTGTCTCCGTATAATCCATCGACATGTTGAGTGGTGGGGTCTTCCCAAGTTTGAGGAAATGCTCCATAATTATGAATGTACCCATGATGAGGAAACAAATTTTTTACAAATCGAACTTTACCATTTTTTCTATCTTGAACAATTGGATTCCCAGGTAATTTAGTGTCAATTTCAAACTTTGCATTTGTCCATCGAGGAATCTCGATAATTATATTGGCTTCTTTAGTATTTGGGTCAAGATCAAGTGGTACATCATGGAAATAAGAAATTACTTTATTATTTGCAAGAGCATAATTTTTGAAATCAGAAGTATATTTTGTACCTTGATTAATACTAGTTATTCCTTTACTAGTAGTAGATAAATGTTGTTGAGTTAATTGTAAACGAGATAATGCTCGCGCATTAACTGAAGTCATGACTCTTAATGATCTAAGAAATAGTGACATATTCTGTAAAACAGGAATCTTTGGGGTTTTATATTGAATGTCTCTTGTTTCAAAATTATTTTTTTTTGGGGGGGAACTCTTACAAAGGGTTCCTCATCCGAGGATAGAAGATTATGAGTGGAGAGAAAAAGAACCTTATGATATTTATCTGCACGATTTCTTAATTGAAATTCTATATTAAAGAGTTTACCCTAAAGTACTCCAAACCGAGAATTGTATCTTTTGTTTGATTTCTCTCGGTTTGTTTCTTTGTACTGACACGAGAAACAGTTATAATTTTGCATTGGTTTGTTCAAGCGGGGAGGGGCATGTATATTGGTTCTACCCCACCTTGAAAAATGTCGGTAACAATGTGATGCCAAAGACAATAAAGCTACAAAAGAGCTACAATAGAACTACAATAGAACTAAATTCTATTTACTCTTTCGATATACCGTCCAGTTAATATATAAATATCTATTACAAACACTTTTTGTTTAACTACGCTATTGCTAAGTTAAATACTAATTTGGTGGTTTACCTAAATAAATAATCCCTCCAGTTTCATTAAATCTCGCATTTTCATTACTTATATTAACCACTGATTTCAAATTCTCTATTTCTATTTCACTTAAACCCATAGGATCTTTTGGAATCCAAACACCAGGACATTTTGCTGAAATGGAAGGTGGATGATAAGTATGTTTGTTATTGGCCACAATTTCTGGCTCAACATTATAGCTTAGAGGTAATATTGCTTTTGAATTTCTAAAATTAAGAAAAACATCAGGTCGAACAAATCTTAAAAATGGATTAGGATTGCTTACACTAACACGTTTAAAATCTCGATCGGCTAATAATGGAACTCCATATTTTTCATTAATTTCTAAATCAGGTGAAAGTGAAGCTTCACTAACATGTTCATGTTCTTGTTCTTCTTCTTCAAGCTTTTTCTCTTTTCTAAGTTTTCTCTTATTAAGTACTTTTTCATGATATTCAGTACTTCCTTGGAATGAAGCAGTATTTGAATGTCCATCAAGCGCCTTCATACAATCAATTGGAAGAACAGTCAATAATTGATTAAACGCTTCTTTTAAATGAACATGACAAAACATAGTAACTAAAATACCAATCACTTGTAAAACAATAGGTCCCCAACCTTTACCTACAGCGAAAATCCCCAACATACAAACTTGACCAATATAAATACCAGTAAAAGTTTGAAATAATGCCACTGGGTAATGCATGCCTCGATTATCAGGAGCTTCAACAAATACATATGTTAAATTATAACAATATGCAATATAAATCAAGAAAAATGCTGCGCATGCAAACAAGATAATCAAGGGGGAAATAATTGAATATGCCAAAGTGATACATGCTAATTGAGTGAATATTGGGAAAACAGTACCCCAGCTAACAGTACCTAATCCACTAAATCTTTCCCATTTCTTACGTACAGTATTATCTAATAATGTACCAAGAATATAATACAAGAACAATCCCACAACTTGAAATAATGAAGCACTAGCAATTGATAATCCTTGTAAAATCAAATATGAAATATAGAAATTTGATGACAAGGGTAATTTACTAGCAAGAATACTCATGGCAGAAGTAGGCTGTTCAACAATTTTCGTTACTGTAGCAGTAGCTGAAGAAGCTAATGCCGTAACTAAAAACCCATTAACCATAAGGAATGCAAAATATGCTTGTTGAGTATACATTTCAATTGCTTGAGCTGATGGAGCACCAGCAATAAGTGCCATACCTCTAATAAACATAGGTAATAACATCATCAAGATAGCTAACAAAGCAGTAGGTAATAACCCAGTGACCACACCAAATAATGCAGGAGGTAATTTTAAAAGCCATCTTAACCAAGGTAATTTATTTGTCAAGAAAGTAATATTGGAAATAACCCCAACAAATGCTACAGGGATAGCCCAAAATACAATTACCGCAATTATAGCAGCAAAGGCAAGAAATCTACGAGTAATTCTTTCCCACCAGAAAAGTCTCATATTTGACCATTTAATATCACTTGGCTCAATACCAGTATATGAAGGTTTCATTCGTAATGGATTATGATGAACAGTAGATTGATAAGCTAATTGAGCATAATATTGATTTTCAAATTCCACAAAAATTGAATTCATTGGTTTAAAACGACGATAATTTTTTTGTAAATGTTTAATTTCTTTATTTAATCTTTCAATTTCCTTATGACAATGTCTTATAGTATCAACTTTTCTTGAGAAAAATCCACCTTGTTTCATTCTAGGACGTTTTGATTCAGGAACATATGCACTAATTTCATCCATGGGTTCAATTGGTTGATGGTTTTTATCAGCTTTCAATTTTGCTTTCATGGCTTGTTTTAATATTTTATTTTCAGCAGTTTCTAATTGATTAACTAATCCAATTCTTTCTTCAACTTTCAGTTCTAATTCTTTTGTTGATCTACTTACATAAATTCGTTTAACACCATTGAAAATTTTAAAAAATTGTTTTTCATCTAATAATTCATCTGGAACACTTTGAAATAATACTGTTTTAGAACTGTTCTTCTTAGCATATTTTGGACTTGACAATACCACATTTCTTAAAGAATTATAAAAGAATAATTCTCGATAAATTACAAATATAACAATACCATACCATACCCAACCAACAAATACATGAGCATAATATCTATGTCTATGAATAACATTTGCAATAGATAATTGATCGAATCCATGATTACCATTCCCATTTGCAGCATTTATAGGTAATAAAATAATATATGTTAATAAACCACCAAGGAATAAATAAGCAAAAATTTTAAGGTATCTTAAAAAGAAGTAACCATCTAAACCAGCTTGTTGTAATATGAATGATTGAGGTTTAGTTAACAAGATAAAGATCCATCTGAAAGGGTCCTTAGGTAAAGGTTCTGGTTTCTTATCTTCGTCAACAAGATCAAATGAACTTTTAGGACTATAAATACGTTTAAATGGTAAACGAAGGAAAACAAAACAACCAATGAAAATGCCAAACACGATTAAATTGGCAGTTAATGTGGATATAACTGTTGATGTTGAAACACTACTTGGAGCAACATCACCCATCTTAGATACTTAGATAGATAGATAGTTAGAATAGTTAGAAAAAGAAAGAAAAAAAACCTGATCAAGAGAAAAGAAAAAAAAATTTCTTGTTATTCCTTTTTATATTGTTGTGATGTGTTGTGTTGTTTGTTGTGTGTTGTGTGTTGTGTGTTTGCTTTGTGTAAATCAGGTTCAGCCCTTGCTCTTTAGAACATTCCAAGTTTCGTCTATTGTTTTCATCAGAATTTTTTTTGATGTGATATTTTTATTTCCAGAAAAATGCTGCCAAAACAAAAATCAAAAAAATAATATCTGGTTTCTGTTTGTAAAAAAATATTCATGCGCACAATGAGCAAATTCACAAACGTCACCGCAATAGAAATTTGTCACAAACTAGGGAATTTCAGATCACGCTTTCCGAGAAGAACACAAAATATATTCTTTTAGTCTAATTAATATCTAAGCCTATATTTTTTAAGGTACATGCAGTATATGACTTTTGGCAAACGTGCGCGACATTTTCCAGACAAAAGAATTCTGGTATTCCGAATATGTGATCACGTGATGTGGTCTGGAGTTTTTTTTGTGTCGAGAAACCTTTTTTTTGCAGTCGTCACCAACAACAAGCAAGTAGTTGAAGTGTTCTCTTTGTCTATACCACAATACCCATTGTAGATCAATTAGTTTTATATACTTGTTTAAGATGATAATATATTCAAATGCTATTGCATCGTTTTTTAAGAAGTCAAGAGAAGAACTTTTAGTAATACTAAATAAATTAAATAACAAAGATAAAAATAGAATAGTTATTAAAGATATTAAAAGTATTACCGATGCATATTCATCATATAAAACAACACCCTAAGTAAATAAAAGGAAAAGGTTAACTTCCCAGGATAAAATTTCCTTCACACATCATCGACATAATTGTTCATAGAACAACTTGAATTCATTCACATGGTAAAAAGCAAGAATTAGTGCTCGCGAAAATGAAAAAGTCTTCTAAATGCAGTAACAATTACATCATCATCATTATCATTAACCACAACCTTTTTCTCGCCATCTCCTTTCTCCAACGATTGCACAGATTCCAAATGATGATCTCTCAAACATAAAGCAAAACCCATCAATGGGATACAAAGTACCAACCCCACAATACATAAATAACGTTGAATTTTTGCATATGAAACCACCACGGCAATTCTTGCTGGTGATCCCCAAACATTAGTTTTAATAAATTCAAATGGATCTTCATAAACATCTGTGGCCAATCCAGTAGAATTATAAACACCCATATCGTTCATATTGTTTAAAATTACTTCATACATTTTATTAGTCCATATTGCACCACTTACTGAGACACCAATGGCATTTCCTACGTAATAACTAGCCAAATAAAGTGCAATAACTACACTCATATATTCGTGGTTTGTGACGGTAGTAATAGAAACTTGAGTTGAGTTACCAAAGAAACCTACCCCAAAACCCATAAGAATCAATCCTCCAATGACCCCATTTATGTATTTCTGACTTTCGATACCATCGTTGGCACCTCTAAAATGAAAAAGAATTCCAACAGCTATAAACCAACATGAACACCCAAAAATGATAAACATTTTTAATCTTCTCACCTTAACCACAATTAACCCCACTATTGGACCAGTAACAACAGTCACAAAGGTATAGAGTGCTGTGATTCTTGTAGCTGCTTTACGACTAGCATTCATACCAACAATAAGCACAGTTAACATGAAATCATTGGGCATATACCATACCCAATTGATCAAGATTCCAATCATTAATGCCGACCATACTCCACGATCCTTCATTAATTGGAAAGGCATTATTGGATTACGAGCAAATTTTGATTCCCAAATGATAAATAATGGGATCAGAACAAATCCAATGACTAATGGAACAATTGTTGATGGCCTACCCCATTTTGATGTAGTTCCACCAGCAAGGGTAAATGGTACCAAGATAAGGCCTAAAATGACAATCACAAAAAGAAGACCAACTATGTCCAAGTCCCAGAATAATTCTGTAGCTAATGTTTTCCAATACTTCAAGGTTAACTTGGAGTATACTTTCTTGTTATTCTCTTCTTCGTTTAATATTTTCTTGTTCATTTCTTCATCTTGCAATTCCTTCCATTCAGGTGTCATTCTTGCTTTGATGATCATATGAATAAAACATCCAACCAAGGGAATACAAGCAATGGGGAAAATAAAAGCCATCATTCCAATCCCCCATTGCCATGAATATTTACCTATAATTTCATCTAAAATATTACCACTAACCCATGTATTTATTATATGAGGTGATTTGGTAGTAAAAGAAGCTACTAACCTCCAATTTAAGTTTGAGAAATCAGCTAGCATGATGTTTAACAAAATTATGCATCCACTTAACCCAATCTGATATAATGATGTCCCAGCAGCATACGTATTGATCTCTTCAGATGTAGCTTGTATTGCAGTACCAATAATATAGAATATAATGGAAATTAGTATTAATTCTAATCTTCCAAATCTATCTGATAACCTTGCATAGGTTGGTTGAGCAGCTACAGAAATCACTGATTGGATGACCCTAATTGTAGTGAATAATGAATGTTTGGAATAAGACGATGTAGCATATACGGTTAAGTTTTTACGAACAATGGAATCATAGGCATAGCAATAGGAGACAAGGAAAATACTGAAAAAGAAAATACCTTTCAACAAGGGAGTATCATATTGAAGATTCAATATCTCTGCTTTTCTAATCCCATATGACTTGGTAGTGGTTTTTGTTGTTTCTGCCTTTTCGGGCAGTTTACTTTCTTCAAAACTCATTAGAGACAAAATCCACTGTTACATATCACCAGGTTTCTTCCTACATACTATTTATATCATGCTTTGCATTTCTAGTATTATTATTTTTCAAATCTTAAACATGTTTCTTGTGCATTGAAAGAAAACAAGACTTTCTACAGGCCCAAATGTGACACAGAAAGGAATGTACATGAGCCTGGGTAAGGTATAAAAACTTGCATTAAAGCTCTTCTTTCATGGATTAACCAATAGAATCAACTCAAATTAGTAGGATATATTCTATCTGAAAAATATTTAAGTTTCTGATTGTTAGATTTTAAAGATAACTCGAAATAAACTTTAACATTATTTGCTCATTAGCTGTTAGTCCCATAGCCAAGAAAACCTTATTTCTTTGTTTCATATAAGTATACCAAGAAAAAGAAAAACAATTGTGAAGCCATAATATGGCTTATAAAAGGAAAGGACAGAGTTGTAAGAACTGCTCTTTAATACCATTTGACTATATACGTAATCATATTAACCAAGTTAAAGTAAACAGGAAATGCAAGTTATGGATCATGGAAAGTTCTATCGAACTTTGTAATGACAAATTTATTATTTGGTTTTGATTCAAATAAGTTCAAGAAGGAGTGCCAAGCAGTTTAAAGCATCTGATAATCCGAGTCGGACAAGTTTAAATGTTGATATTTAAGTGCGATTTCGGCTTAAAATTAAAATCAAAGGAATTTTTTCACAATCCGGTAAAAGCACATGATCCGTGTTTAAATTAAGGGGTAAAGCCGCGTACAATCTTTGTTCTCAATAACAGCTAATGATTCGGATATTTTCTGAGCTGATTCATTTATCTTATACATTGTCCATTAATTATACAGCTAACAATTTGTTTGCAACCACGGAAAAAGAAAAAAAAAGGTACATACCGTAATGACATAAATTATCTTATAAATGGAGTCTAAATACACTTCTAGAGAAGGTAATAAATTTACTTGGTTTAAAACGACTTTCAGGAAAAGAAAAGCTATTGAAAGACTCTAGCCAGAGTTTGAATGTCCTACCCTCAGAAGCTTAAAACTGGTATTGGGTCATGTATGGGTGTGAGAAAAAATGTCGCACAGGTTCAAAAAGAAGTATTAAAGACTGTATATTAATATAAACTAGTATTTTTTTAGGGCCACATATTTCCGTGATATACAGTTTGTGGTGGTGGGGTCATGATAATTTTAGAGCTTTGCTGGCAATTGTTCGGTTAAATCTATCCCTTCCAATATACAGGGAACATTGTTTTGTGCTACCACGTGTATTTTTTTTTTGATCTGACTCTGAATTTCTGTCTCTGATTATATTTAAAATCTATTGGTTTTATATATAAACAAAGATCTAATCAGAATATTAGTATCATTTGCGTTGCATTGACAGTATGACTTGACTACTCAGGTTTAGCTATTTTTTTTAGAGAGAGTTTGGACTAAAATTTCTCACGGAGATAATACAATTCTCCATGTCAGTCTAAATCCGAACATTTTAAATGTTGTTCAACAACTCATAGCCCGTCATTCTTGTACCACATATACTGTTATACACCAACATGTTTCGACTTGTTAGGATCCCTCGAAGATCCTTTACTACTCCACCATTAACTCGCCAAAACCCTTTAACTAGAAGGATATTATTACCCACAACAATTATTGCCACTCTGATAGGTACAGTTTATTGTGTTGACAACATTTACTACTCCTCCCTTTTAACTCGATCAGTTCGAGCTTTATATGTTCTTCTTTGGATTGCATATCAATATCGATTCAATATTCATAAGTATCAAGACGTAAACGAACTTCACGAAGTTGCTTCTGAACAACTCTTGCAATTATTAATGAAAAATAAAGGATTGTATATTAAATTAGGTCAAGCAATTGCCAATCAAGGTACGTTATTCCCACGAGCTTATCAAATTAGATTCCCCAAGCTTTATGATGATGCAAGTTTTGATGATTGGGAAAGAATTGATAAGGTTTTACAAACAAGTTTAGGTGAAAATTATCAAGAATTATATTTTAGTTCAATTGACAAAGTTCCTTGTGCAAGTGCTTCAATTGCTCAAGTACATCGAGGTATTTTGAAAACAGGTGAACAAGTTGCCATTAAAGTTCAACATGATTATATTGATAAACAAATTGTTGTTGATTTAATGGTTTATAGATTAATATCAAAAGTATATCAACGAGTATTTGATATTCCCTTGACTATGTTTACCAAATTTGTATCTGAACAAATGATCACTGAAACTGATTTTATTCATGAAATGGGGAACTCAACAAGATTACAAGAATTAATTGAAAATGATAAGGAATTAGATGGAGTAAATGTGTATGTTCCAAAAACTTTTCCTGAAATAACTACTCGTAAAGTATTAATTGCGGAATGGATCGATGGTGTTTCATTGACATCTAAGGAAAAACTACTTCGAGAAAATTATAATTTAACAACAATTATGAATCAATACCTTAAATTATTTGGTCGACAAATTTTCCAGTATGGATTTATACATTCAGATCCGCATCCTGGGAATCTTTTAGCAAGATTTGATGAACATGGTAAACAACAATTGGTGATTTTAGATCATGGGTTATATATCACATTGTCTAATAAATTTCGATTACAATATTGTAATTTATGGAGATATATATTTCTGTTAAATAATAAAGGAATTGAAGAGATTGGGAAAAGTTGGGGAATAAATTCAGTAGAATTATTTGCCACATTAGTTCAATTAAAGCCTGTACTTTTAAATCCTGAGCTGAAGAAAGAAACGGATACTCGAGCTGCCTATGATTTATTACGAGATTTTATTGGTGATGAGGGTAAATTCCCAGGAGAATTACCCTTTTTATCAAGAACAATGAGAATGATTCAAAATTTAAATCAAAATTTTGGAAGTCCTGTCAATAGAATAAATTTATTAACTAAAGAGCTGGTTAATGTATTACTTGATGAAGATTTAACCATGATTGATTATTGGGATGTTTTTAAAATTAAATTGACTTTAACTTTTTCAGGGTTCATGTTTTATTTAGTAAGATTCAAACAATGGTTAATTGGTAAGCGATCTCGCCATGTTAAAGGATTTGAAGATTATGTTGAAATATATATGCAAAATACTGCAAAATCTTTAGGATTAGAATGGATATAGACTTGTAAATAGATTTGTATATACTTATACAGATATCCCACCATCCATAGCAACAATACTTCCTGTAGATGTTTCTAATTTACTCAACAAGACAAATTGAGCAGCGCATTCATCAACATCAGTAATTTGTTTAATTGGCGACATTTCCTTTGTTTGATCAATCTTGTCTTGAGGAAATCTTTTCCCCCATTCAGTTAATAATAATCCAGGACAAACTGCATGTACCCTACATTTTGGACCTTGACTCTTGGCCAACATTTTAACTAAATGAATCAAACCAGCTTTACTTACAGCATAGGGAATACTTGATCCATAACAGATTCTACCAGCAACAGAAGCTGAAGCAATAAATACTCCCCCTGTTTCATTCTTATCAAATATTTTCTTTGCTGCTTTAAATAAGAAAAAATGAGCTTTTACATTAGCAGTAAATGTTCCATCCCAAATTTCATCATCTAATTGTTCAAGTTTATCATAGGGAACAAGTTTAGTCCAACCAGCATTGGAAATGACAATATCTAATCCTCCTAATTGTTCAACAGTTTCATCAACAAGTTTATGAATATTTCCAGTATCAAATACATCACCTTGAATAATTATACATTTTATACCATATTTATCAATTAACTCTTGACAAAGTTGATTAGCCCGTTCTTTTGAATTTGTATAGTTTATAGCAATATTTACGCCCTCTTGGGCTAATTGATGAGCAATTGCTGCACCAAGACCAGCACTACCTCCTGTAATAAGTGCAATTTTACCTTTTAAATTAAGCATTTGTGTGTATAAGGTGGTGATTATTTACAAGAGTTTTTGTCCGAGATTTAAATTTGTGGGGTTCTATATCCGTGGGGATAAGGGTTGGAAAAAAGATTACCCGGCGCGGAGAGGATGTACATTTACCCGAGGGTAGGAAATGATTGTCATATTTTAAATCAGAACATTCGAACATCAATATGAAATGAAATGAAATCAGAATGTAGTAGGAAGGTATGTGTAAATGAATCACTAATAAGGATACACAAAAGACAAATAGTGATGATAGGATAAGTTTTTGATATAAATATTTCAGAAAGTATAGGCACTTTTATTTTTGGCAAAGAATAAAGTGAATTTTATATAACTTATTATGTTAACTGAAGTACAATTCAAAAGAAGGATTATATTCAACAAATAATCAAATGATCATAAACATGAATTGAGAGATAATATAATTAAGAATTCTATATTTAGTTTAGGACTAGTAAGAGAAAAAAATTAATCTATAACTTTTCTATTTTGGTAGCATTTCGTATATCATGTACTTCTACTTCTTGTACTTCTTGTACTTCTTGTGCTTCTTGTATTATTTGGTACACTTTGTACTCTGTGGACACATTGGTAGACAGTATGGTAGATTAGGTCGTTCCTCTTGTCAAACATTGTAGGACACTGAATGCATCTAAATTTGTTGCCTCCCAAGTGAACATCACAATGCAATTTTTGGTTCTTCTATAGATCCGAAATTTTCATCACAGTCCCAGCATGGACAATTTAACTTACCATCTACTGGGGTTACTCTTTCAGCTTTTGGCTGTTGTATTTTTCCACGTACTTTACATCCAGGATCTAAATGAGGAAATAAATGAATCCTAATTTTCCTTTCATCTTCATGATTAAAAAAGCATCCCGGGTAATTACAATAGTATAATCCGTTGTAATGATAATAGCAATGAGCCAAATTATCTTCAGTGAAGTCCATCCATGATTCAAAATTTTCCTTGTAGTGCAGCCATATGTGTTTTTTTGCAACAGTTTCATTTAATCCTATTCAGAATTGAGCTAAATTCAAGACGTTAAAGAGATATTAACATATGGAATAAACTCTCAAAACAACGCAAGAACTCAACTTGTCATGTTCTCAACAGAAACTCTTACTCCATTACATGACAGTTACTAACATCTCAACTCTACCAAATTAGCAAATGATAAGAAAAGATTGACATCTTTTATTGTGGCTTCATAATACTTTATTATTATAGATAGCTCACCAATCTTGCTGATTTTATCATGATATTTAATCAAAAATTTTCTTTTAATTTGGAAACTCTGGCAACCATATTTAACATATTTACCATGTTCAAAAACTAATTGTTTTGGAACAACATCTTCTGGGAAATTATCCATAAAAACGTATAGATCTCTCGTCAGTTTAATGTAAACAAACTTGGGGTCAGGATATAGAATTCTCCTATTTGTGGTGTAATAAATTCGTTTATAATACCGAATACGGGAGACTAAGCGAATATATTCTTCAGGTAAATGCATAAAGAAACCAACTAAATGTTTCCGAGTAACTAATTTCAAAATGTCATCAATGTTATGGTTAGGAAGTATTGGGAAATATATTGCTAGGAATTTGGTTAGACAGTCATCTTCATTTATATTCATGGTTTCATGGTAAAGGTTATTACTTTTTAACTTTATTTAGAAAGAAAGTTTCCTTGAGAGTCGATTAATATATATAGTTCATAATTTTCAAACTTTAGGAAGTTTCAAAAACTCTAGAAAATTGATGGTTCTGTTTATTCCTCTTTTTTTTTGCAACTGGATGTGGAACTTGTATACAGAGCATTGTTCTGTGATTACAGTTTCCTAGGTCTAACTACATATGAATTGCATATGACAAAATTTACAATACCACACTTCGCCCCTTCTTCGTTGAATTTTTGCTAGATTGAGTTTAACACCCTTTTACTTAATTGTAAAGTGATTTTGCGATTTTTTTTACAAAAATAAAACAAAATTCAACAAATTTATTCTCAGAAATCTGACCATACACAAAGGAAGAAATTTCACTTTTGGAAATCTAACCAAATGATTAGGCTCTTGTTTAAAAGAATAATTAAGTAATTCTTACAAAGGTTCCAACATGACATTTTTTCGAGAATTTTACAACCATTAAATCTACACATACAATTAAATTATAAAAAGAAATTGTTTCTTTAAACAATAGATAAAACACATAAGACCTATAATACTTATAAATTATAGTTTTAAACCAAGATTAACCGAAACATGAAGTGCTTAAAAACTCATTGGTCACCTACTGCCAAAAAATTTTTTAAAAAAAAATTGACAGTGTGGCCGAGTGGTTAAGGCGACTGACTCGAATTAAATCGTGCCATCAGTTGGGATTTTCCCGCGCAGGTTCAAATCCTGCTGCTGTCGCCATTTAGCTTTTTACAATTTTTTGTAAACCTCATCTCGAAAGGGTTTGTTTATCTTTCTAGTAGATCGAACTGACATCATGCCAAAGATCAAGAAAGTTAAAAAGAATGCTCCTCCTCCAGCAGGATATTCCAAGATTGAACCAACATTAACGAAATATCAAGATAAATTAAAACAAGCTCAAAAATTAGACAAAACATTAAATAAACATGCATCACTTTGGAAGATTTATCAAATTAATCATCAAATTTCACGATATGTTTATGATATGTATTTAAATAAACGAATCTCACGAGAATTATATGATTGGTTACTTTTACAAAGTTATATTAATAAAGATCTTATTGCTAAATGGAAAAAACCAGGTTATGAAAAATTATGTTGTATATCTTGTATAATGGAAAAGAATCATGGTGGGACTTGTATTTGTCGAGTTCCAAAAGTTAAATTGTTGGAGAATGATGATGAAGATAAAGTTAAAACTGAATGTATTACTTGTGGTTGTAAAGGATGTGCATCAACTGACTAACTACAACTACTTTCCAACGAGCAGAGTTCAGGGAAGAAGATACAACACAAGTATCTTAGTGTAAAGTATAGGACATATGAGAGAGTGAGAGACTTGTACATATAATTTCTGTTGCGATAGCAATAATCCTAGAGGTATTATCTAAGCATTCACTTGTCAGACTGGGCCGATACAATGTAACAGCATCATTACTCCCACTTTACGACTACGTATAAATAACCAATTACATATTTTATTATTACATTAAAAGGCAAACTTATACACTTTGACTTCTCCCAAAATATTTCCTTATAAAATACCCCAATAATTCTTTTTTTAAAAAAAAATAAATATACTCTATTTGTAATCATCATCAAGAATTTTCCAATTTCTTCAAATGGTGATATAAATTCTTTGATGTACTCACTTCTTCATCTTCATTCTTCAGTAGTATTGGTGAAGATTGAATTTCATGTTGTTCTTGTTCTAAATTCCGTAAAATCATATCATCATCATCATATGAAGGTAAATTTCCTGTTGGTGCTGGTATGATTAATTTATGTTGATATGTATGATGATTCATAGGACTATAATAAAAATCATCTAAATAAGAAGGAGAATTCCAAATTTTTTTGATAATTGAATTTGTTTGAGGAGTTCGAATATTTCTTAATGGAGTTTTAATATTTGATTTAGGAGTACGTGTTGATTTTATAGATTGAATAAGGATATGTTGTTGAAGGGGTTGATATTGCTGTTGTTGTTGCTGTTGTTGAACATGTTGTAAATGCAGGTGTTGCAAAAGTTCAAGCTGTTGACTACGTAAATTATTTGCTGGTGTTATTGGTTCCAATAAAGGTCCAGTTTCACTTGGTCGAATTGGAGATAATTCAAAATTTGAATTACAACTAAATGATGAAGTATATGTTAAATTTTTTCCTGCTAATAAAGGTTTATTTGGAGATTCAGTGATTGTAAAATGAGGTTGATTAGTTCGCGATGATTTTGGAGTGGTAGTGATTGTAGTGGAAGTATTCTCTATTTCCCATGCAGGTCCCAATTCTTCTGATTTTTGTTTCTTGGTAGGTGGTTCAAGAATATATGTTAAATCTTCATCTTCATCTTCATCGTTATATGTATAGTCATATTCATCATCATCATCATCACTGGTATCGTCATTATTCTTACTAGTTTTTCGCTTATGAATATAAGTTGGAGAAGAAGGAATATTCGTATATGATTTTTCTGAATCTTTAGTTTCAGTAGTTGGTTCGTCCTTGTATACATTTTCTTGGTTGGTCTTCTTGGCAGAAGCAGCAGCAGCGGCGGCGGCCGCTTCTCGTTCAGCTTTTATTCTGGCATTATTAATATTTGCTTGATTTATTTGATCCATAACTTCATGATATGAACTTTTCTTTACACTTCTACTTTTCAAAAATTGTTCTTCAAACCCAGGTTTAATACACCAAAAATGACCCTTACCATCTTTAGACTTTTCTCCTTTTACAAATGCTTTATTAAGAGATAAGTTATGTCTAATTGAATTTTGCCATCCAACATCTTCACGTTTATAATATTTGAACGTATCTGAAATCCATTGATATATTGATGACAAGGTTAATTTTTTATCGGGATGTGATAAAATTGAAATTCCAATTAATGTAGCATATGAATATGGTGGTTTATCATGTGAATGTAAATTAAACGCAGGAGATTCTTTAGGTTTAGCCTTTCTAGTAGTGGACATACTACCGGAAGATAAACTAGGAGTGGAAAGTGAATCTAACAGTTTTTGTTGTTTTTTAATTGGACTTGACTGACTAAGAGATTGGAATTGTGAAGGAGATGAAAAAGCAGGAGATAAATATGAAGATTTCCCATGAGTTTGATTAATAATACTAGGATCTAAATGTGAAGTAGTCGTACTTGAGTTACTATTGGAACTGGAACTTGTCTTTATTGGAGTTTCAAATAAGGTGGTTTCACATGCGGTAGACAGTTTATTTCTTACAATGAATATAGTTTCTGGAGGAGTTGTAATTACTTTTGTTGAAGACTTGGAAGGAGTATCTGTTAATGTACCAATTGGACCCATTTGATTTATATTAAAATTTGATGGAGATTCTTGTAACACATATCTTGTATTTGTGCCAGTGCCATGGTGATGTAACCTTCCTGAAGCGGTAGACATGACTTAAGCACTATGTTCTTTGAGGTATTCTTAGGTGAAGGTAGTAATGTGTAACTGGGGGTACTTATAACCAAATAGTAATATTTTTATTTTATTTAGAAAAAACAGGTAAATATGAATAACTTTATAAAGCTTTAAAAAATTTTTTGGAGGTTTCAAAATGCAAAAGGAACAAAGTATACTATATTTCAAAAGTCTAGCGACTACCCGATGTTATATGAACTAAAGTTTAAAAAAAGAAAAGGATACTTCGCTTGTAAAATAACACGCGTGTTATTTCATTTCATCTCTTTTTTTTTGGTGTCATTTTTTCTTTCTTCTTGGTAAATAAACATCCTGCATATTAACCCGCGACACGTACAAGTAAATTACCTAATTAGGAAAGGGAATAGAAGAATTGTAACATTAAAAAATCTTCGCGTTCTTGAATTTCAGGTAGGATTTGATCAAGTGACACTTGTCATGTGATTTTAATTATACTGAAATATACTTTTTCATTGAGTAAATTACATCACTAACTAGGTATTTTTTTGAGGATCAATTAAGAATTAGAGACAACACTAATACTTATCTAACTTAATATCCACACACGCCCCTAGCTTGCCATGGACGATTCAGTTAGATCACTTATTCGTTTTGTTAGTCGTGGATTTTATAGTACTCCCTATGTTCTTATTTTAGATGCAGTATTACGACATTCAGTCTTAAGTGAAGATGATTTAATTCACCTTTTAGGTATTAAACGGAAAGAATTACGATCTTTATGTAATAGATTGGTTGAAGATCGATTATTAATTAATCATATTCAACGTGAAGAGAATAATCAACAGAAATTTGTGACACGAACTTATTTCTTTATTCATATTACTGAAGCTATTGATTCTATAAAATGGAAAGTTCATTCTATAGTAAATCATTTAAAACAAGAAATGTCAACATTTGGTAATCCTCAAGGTTATGTATGTCCCAGATGTGGTAAAAAAGTTAGTCAAATTGATGCCATTTCTTTATTAAGTGAAGATAAAACTGAATTTGTATGTGATGTTTGTTCAGGTATTTTAATTGAAGATGATTCTTCACAACAAGCTACATTAAAACAAGAAAAATTAGAAAGATTAATGAAACAAGTTGATCCTATAATTAAATATTTAAAAATTATTGATGAATCAAATATTAAAGATAATGATTTTGAAAGTGCATTAATGCAAGCAATACCAGCACAATCTTCAAGTACTGCATCATATTCTTTATCCAATAAAATCAGTTCGAAATCAAGATCATTTCAAAATTCTTCAGATGCCGCAGCATCAAAATCGCAAGCTACATTACATGTTTCAATTACTGCCAATGATGAGAATTATGAACGAGAACAAATGGAAAAAGAAAGAAGAAGACAAAAATTGGAACAAAATGCTTTACCTTCATGGCATTCTTCCAGTACTGTAGGACAACAATCTTCTTTATTTGGCAAATTAGACGAAGATGAACGAGAAGGAACACCTTCAAGTATTAAAGAAGAAGAGGAAGAGAAACCAGTAATTGACATTGAAATGAAGGAAGAAGTAGAAACTGGACAATCTTCAACAATGGTAACCCCTGAACCTTCAATTAATAAATTTAATACTACTGTTAATACCTCTGAATTAAGAGATAAAGAGGCTCAAGACGCATTGGCAGCTTATTATGCTCAATTGGCTGAACAAGAAGCAGCTGAAGATGAAGAAGATGAAGAAGATTTTGATGATTTACTATTAGAATAGATAGTTATATATATACATATATATACATATATATACATATATATACATATATATATATTTGTGTATGTATGTATATATAATATTAACTAGTGTCGTACATTTTGTATTAGTCGGTCGAAAGCAATACCCCAGCGAGATAGAAGGGGAGGTCGTGTGAAATGGTTCAATTTTTTTTGCTTCCCTCCCGTCCCCCCTAAAAAAAATCATCAAATCCAAAAGTTTGGCAACACTTTTAAGTTTGGCAACACTTTTAAGTTTGGCAACACTTTTAAGATTTACAAACTTTCACTTTGGAATTAAACCAATAAACTCAATTACATACATCTTTTGGAAAATACAAGTATACACACAGATACATACATTTTTACTTACTATAATTATTTAGACAAAGATATTCCTTGATTGTAAGAAATAAACTAGTAACAACATAAAAAAGAAATGTCCAATGCAACTATTTTACCACAATCAGGTCCAGTTACTCCCGCTGGTGGCTCAACTCCCTCAGTAGGTACTCCGATTGTTCCCAGTAGTAGCAATGGTGGTGGTAGTAGTGGTGGTGTTGGTGGCAGCAGAACTAATGTTCCTGTATATGAAAAACCATTGTATGAGAAATTCTCCGATATGTATAAAACATTATTAGATTTGAAAAATAATAGAAACAAATATATTGATTCTAAACAAGTTTATAAAATTTATGATTTATTTTTAAATTTATTATATGATTTAAAATTAACTAGAAAAGATGAAGAATTAAAAGGATTTACTTTAAATTTACCCAATGCAAATGATTTATTAATTGATGATATTTGCCAATTATTATCTCTTTGTTTTGTTACTTGTGGATTAATTAAATTTGCTCCTGCTACTTATAGTTCTTTATCTACAGTTATGAAGTTATTATTACATTTGCAAGAATCAAATGTTTATACTGAAGAAGATTTACAACCAATTGGGAAAAGATTACAAGAAATTAGAGATATAATTATAAACAAATCTCAAGATAATTATAATGATGATGATATTGAAGAAGAAACAACCCAAGATAAACCTTCAGGACATCAAATTGAAGAAACTTTATTAAGAAATAAATTAATAAAATGTGAAGCATTATATAAAAAATTGGAAAATAATTTTAAAATTATTCCTAAAGATTTAGAACCAATTTATCATAAATTAATTGAATTAAGGAAACATATATTGGCGTATATTACTGAATTTAATGATAAACAAACAAATATAATTAAACAAGAAAAATTATTAATTAAAGTAAATCAATTTAAACAAGAATTGAAAGCCATTGAAAAATTACGAGATGAATCGGATGGGAAATTTCATAGTAGTATTGAATTAGATGCCAAAAAATTAGATTCAATACAACCAGTTATAAATGGATTACTTGATGAATGTAATAACTTATTAGAAGATTTAGTTGTTCATAATTCTACAGCTGATGAAGCTAAAGAAACTGAATTATCTACATTATTGTTAAAATCTTTAGTACTTAATGAAGAAGAGTTTAAAACATTGAATACTAGATATGAATCATTATATCAACAATTGGTTGATTTAAAATTAACTTTAGAAAATGTCTTGGTTACCAGAAGATGGACATTAAGAGAAACTGATTTATACAGCTATCAAAAATTATTGAAAAATATTGATGAAGAAAGATTAGCGTTGATTGAACAAACAGGACATGTAGATTCAAATTTACAAAAACATTTTAAGAAAAATCAAGCGCTTATATTATATCTTGTTCGTCGATGTTATTCAATAATTTATAAATTATTAGAAAGTAGTGAACCAGTAAGTGAAAGTTTAACCCCAATACATAATCAATTAACTACAGTTAAAAGATGTTTATTAGAATTGAAACGAGTTCATGGATTAAATAATTTACGAGAATTATACCCTTTCCAATTTAAATTAGCATCATTAGATAATTTACGTAATGATGGGAAATTTATTGTGAATAATCAAATTCCTGAAGGACAAGGAACTTTAAATGCATTATTAGCTGAGTGTTTTGATATTTTACAAGAATTAAAGATTGAATTATATGAAGAAGAAGATAATGATGATGATGAGGATGAACAACAAGAATATTCTAAGAATGTCAATGGGGGTAGTTTTACAAATTCTACAGGTGGATTAGGGGTAATAAATTTGAATAATGAACTTACTGATGATGAAGTTGAAATTAAACGAAATAGATTTCAAGAATTTAATGAAGCAGATTATGATTTAGATAGTGAATCTGAAATTGAATATGGTGATGATGATGATATAGAAAGTGAAGTTGAAGGAAATGATTATTATTGAAGTAGTCCAAAGCTTTTTACCTTTTTGTGTTTGTTTTTTTATTATTGTATATACTCCCACAGTTATTGTTTTAAAAAGAAAAAGATTTGTATGTATATATATAGGGTGAATTTTATATAAATTATGAGTGTTTTGTAAGTGGAATCCTCGTGGAGTAAAAAGACAAAATGAGCAGATACTTTTTTGGTTTACCTTGAATCAAATACTTCTCTTTTCAAAAAAGGTATACTATAAACTCCTTTTACTTTACTATAAAAGTTCTCCTAGTTTGAGATGTTTGTGTAAACTACTTAGATTTTTGGTTTAGCCTAGAAATGGCATTACTACAAAGAAGTGTTTCAGCTAGAAGTTAGATAAACATTTTATATAACAAATATAATATTAGATATAAATCTAAATCTATATAAAACTCAAATAATAATTTGAGGTGATCTTATAAGTCTTCTCAAGATTACTTCAGAATTCCAAAGTCGATCTTCCCAACTTAACCGCTAGATAATACGGTATGTATTCTCTCGGCCTGTCGATCACAAAAACTAGACGCATCCTGATTATCACCAAAGCATGTTACTATGAAGCATACTTGGTCTTTGCAATGTTGAAATGGAGTATGAAAAACTATTCAAGTTAAAACCAAACTGGAAATATAGTAATAAACAATAATAGCAAAACAATAATAGCAAAACGATAAAGCAAAACAATAAAGCAAAATAATAAAGCAAAACAATAATAGCAAAATAATAATAGCAAATAAAAACTTACTCAACCTTTGATCTGGTTAACCGCTGGGAATAGTTTCAATTTTGATACCAACATATTTCAACAATTGCAGAACTATAACTGAAATTTTAGTATTTTTGATTGTTATTAATGTATTGAAATAAGGGTAATACATATCTTATCATTGATTATTATTCACCGTTGTTGATAATTTATAATTGACTTGGATTAAGAAAGAAGAAAAAGAAAGTGGTGTAAATTTAAAATTCTTAAAAGGAGAATTTGGATCTTTTTTATATTGTGGTTTTTCGCAACAACTACCACAGTTTACTTAATCTGCAAGGTTTAAGCTAAGTTCAGTTTTAATACCACAAATACCAAATAACTAGACTATACTTAAGATATGCCTCCAATTTATTTGTTCAATTAGTATACAGTCTTTACAATTTGGTATACAAATTTCAAATTGTGTATAATTCTAGTATATCTCTAAGCTCTATCAAAGAATAATATAGAACAATGTTTCCAGACTAACTTCTTTATGGTATAATAACCCTAAACTTGTATATTTTAACATAAAAGTATGAGTTTATACAGTATTTCAGAAGGATCCAACAATTTCACTCCCAATTTGTTTCTCAGTTGATAAAAGCATTCCGTTTTAAAGGTATTAATATTATTCCAGGCTATTGTTGCAAAAAAACTCAACTGGTAGCATAAGTCGTGTAATCAGTGACAAAAAAATTAAACGAAAAAAAGAGAAAAAAAAAGAAACGTTATAATTTCACCCTGGTTAACACCTAAACAGTTTTATCCACCTTTTTCTCTGTACATTTTTCAAGGTTTTTTACCACTAACAATATATTAGTACAGGTCTAGAGAACAGTTAGATATAATCAATAGAACAACAACAGTTTCATAGTATAGCATATTGATTTATTCTTTCACATAGCATTTTCAAATACTACAAGAAGTACCCACAGGAGTTGCCAAGTTAACTTTGCCACTCTCAATAAATATCAGACACACTTAACATAACATACTTAACATAACATACTTAATATACCATTCTTAATATACCATACTTAATATTATAAAGATGATGACAGCAGGTTTTCAATGGGGAATAAGTGCTAATAGCTCCACCGCCACCCATAGTTCCTCTACCACAATACAGGACGAACCTTGTCGACCTAAAGATTGTTTCAAACCACATATTCCAACAACAACAGTAAATTCTACAACAAGTTCAACTAAAAAGAGAAGATTTGATGATGATGATGATACATCTAGGACTATACCCACTCATGGTAGAAAATATATTCTTCCCACACCAACATCCAAATTAAAGCGTTGTAAAACTCCTAGAATTATTGGTCAACCTTTACCTACAAACAGATTAATTGAAGTTTTAGATAAATCAAATTTACAAAATCTTTTACAAGATTTATTAAATGCCCATCCAGAAATTGAATCTTCAATAATTAAACTTTCAAGTAAACCCCAATTATCAAATTCAATTAAATTATTACAAGATAAATTTGATTGTATACTTAATCATTTACCTTATAAATGTGATGTTGAAAGTGATTATTCATATTTAAGAATTAAACCTCATTTACAAGAATTTTTCAATTGTTTAAGTGACTTTATCTTAAATTATTTACCACCAATTGAATCAAATATAATTAATTCATTGACTTTTTTACAAAAAATTACTAATTTAATTCATAATTTACCTAATTTTTCAAATAATGAATTTCAATATACCAGGTGTATGGCTTATGAACAAATTGCTAATACTTGGCTTATTGTAGTAAGTCAAGAAGATGAAGAGGCAACAAACGCCACCTCAACAACAGATAATACTACAAGTGAAGATGAATATAAACAAATTATTACTATTATTAAAGATTATGATTTAATTGAAAAATTAACTAAACATAATCAAGCTTCAAATAATAAGTTCCAAGTAGTTATTGATTATTTGAAATCGGAATTAGAACAACATGAATTAATAACGTCAAGAACAACTACAACGAACCCATTAAATGAATTTATCACTGTAGATTATTCAAATTATTCAATGATGGCTAGAACATCTCATTAGAATTATATATACCTTATATAGTGCACTGTTTCAATGCTTCCATAGAGTGTAAATTACCTGGAGTTAATATTAAACTACGTTGAATATCTCGAATGTCTCCACTCTTTAACAACGCTTCTGAATATTGTAACCCATTAACTTTAACATCTTGTAGAGAAATTACACTTTTCGCCATTTCATTACTAACATTTTTCCAAACATTATAGTCAAATGGGAATAAATATGCATATTTAAGCCAAACTGATTTATCTTCCCTTCCATTTAATCTAGTGTTAATCTCAGTAAGTAATCTTGGAACATCTCGATAAGTATCATTAACTAATTCCCCCAAACTTAATCCTTGTAATTCTTCTTTAATTGCTCCAAGATATTCTTGATAATTTTCTACAAGGGATATAGCACCTAATGTCAATACTACTAATAATGAAGATCCATTTTCTTCAATGTGAGCAAACAATTGATCAATTGATGCTTGTTTGGATTCTTCAGTACCATGAGCATAAAGTATTTGAGCGATTAATGTCACGATTCTTTGACTTGAATTGTGTTGACTTAATATAAGTTTTAATTCTTGAATTGAAGATTCAAATTCACTAGTAAAGAAATAACTTAATCCAATAGTTATATGACATGATAATGTAATTTCAGGATGTTCAATTTCTCCACCTTCAATTAATTGTAATGCCATTTGGGCATTTTCCAAAGCATTTCTATAATCATTCATACCTAAATAAATCCGAGCAATTTGTGATTTAACTAAACTAAAATTTTCCAATATTGATTCTTGTTCAGTTTCTTCATATTTCCTTTCCAAGATTTCACATAATCTACTCCCCAATTTGATAGCATGATCAAAATCTTTACACCTTTCAGCAATAGTTAAACTTATTGCTAATGCATCTTCATCATTTGGTTTATATTTAAGATATTGTTGCATTGCTTGATTACTGATCCCAAATTCTTGAGCAGTTTCCACATCCCGAGGATCAAACCCACCACCAATACGTTTATTAATCACTGATAATCCATACAAAAATTGGGCCACGGCTAATTTCCCCTTGGACAAGGTGAATGCATGAGTATAATAATTAAATGCTTTAGTTTTATCTCCCAAGATTTCAAATGCAATAGCTTGTCCTAACCACGCTTGAGAACCTTGATGGGCAACGGATTGTGCTCGTAAAAATGCTTGTTGAGCTAATTCCAAATCTCCATATTTTAAAAATAATGTCGCTAAATTAATCCAAATTCCCCCATCTTTAACTTCTAATGTGGTTGCTTTAATATAACAATGTTGAGATATATGAGGGTTGGTATAGAAATATGCATTCCCCAAGGCAAGCCAATAATTTACATTATTATTTTCAAGTTGAATGGCCTTTTTAAACAAGAAAATAGCACTGTCTTTATATGGTTCAATTTCTTGACTTTGATAAGCTTGCAATAATGACAATCCTAAATTATATAATGCCGTTGAACGTAATGCTTTATTGACTTTGGCAGGAAGATATTTAACTCCAGCCGTAGCACATAGAATATTAAATATAACCACAGATTCAATTTTCTTGTCTTGATTAAATAATTCAATTGCATGAGTTAAAGATATTGATTCATCAAGGGAAATATCAAGAACAACATCATCTATTTCAATATGATTAAAAATAGTAACAATATCGTCAAAGGGGAATTTATTAATATTCAGTTGAACTTTTATGAAAACCTGTAAACAATCACCAAGAGATTTCCAAACTTTTTGTGACATTGAATTTGCCATTATTGAAGTTTTAATAAATTCTAAAGCCTTTAAACTTGAATCCACAGCTCTTCCAAAGAACCCCGATTGCATATACTTCCCAGTATTTTCAAGTTGTGCCTCATAAATTGCTGTAATTATACATTCTTCATTAGGTTTACTAGTTAATGCATCATATAAATAAGTTAATCCTTCATTAAACTCCTTCATTTCACAAGTAACCACTCCCAACAAATATTTAACTGTCCATGGAATCTCACTTTCTTCCTTCATGGCTATTGCATGATGGAAAACTTTTGCAGCTGCATCATATCTCCCACAATTATAATAGGCTTCACCTAATCCAACCCAACATTCAAAATCTTGTGCATTTATACGAAGAGCATTTTGAAAATATTCTACAGCTTTAGCATCGTCTTGAATATTAAGTGATCCACATCCTAAAACTCTATATGGCCAAGAATTATCCCTATCATCTGAAGAAGGTCTTAAAATTAATCGTCTTGAGCTTTCACTTGTAATCACTCTTTTCGCCAATACTTGGGCTACATCCCATTCATTTTTTGCTGTTGCCTTTTCCACAAGATATTTTGCAGCAATAATTTCGTTAACATCTAAATCAAATGCTTTAAAGAAACATTTTTGTGATTTTTCGAAATCTCCATAATATTCATGAAATAATATTCCTAATAACGTGTATGAAGGTGCATAAGATTCTGAATATTTTAAAGATTGAATTAAATGAGTATAACATTGTTTAATATTGTCTTGGTTTGTATCATCTTGCATAAAATATCCCTTAGCTAATCTCCAATGGGCTTTGGCTCTAAGTTCCCCACTATATAAATCAGTCCCTGTGATTTGTGACAAAAAATTTTCTAATCCTTGTTTACCTTGTTCAAATTGTCCCAAATTAATCAAACACCAATTATATTCCAATTTGGCTTCAGAATTTTCAGGATGTTCTTGTAATACTTCTTCCAATATCAATTTAGCTTGTTGTAAATCTCCTTGTTCAACGAAAATTAACCCTTTACCAACTTTGGCCTTAAAATTTAAATTATTGGATTCTAAAATCTTATCATAAAGTTGTAAAGCTCGATTGAAATTTTTGGGAGCTTCATAATAAGTATATACAATTGCTAATGAACAAAGGAAATCTTCTTTAGTATTTAATAGATTTATACCAAATGTTCGTTGAATTTCAGCTAATAATCTAATTCCATCTCGACATCTTTCTGAAGCAGTATCATATTCTCGTAAATGAATATAATAGTTGACAATTATTCTATTGGCAAGAATTGAATCTTTGGATTTACTATATCCTTCCAATATATATCCTAAGATTTCATCAGGTGGAAGATAATACTGAGAAAAATCTTCTTGGGGTTCTTCAAGATTTTGTAAAGCTTCAGCATCTTCTTCGTCGATTACTTGCTTCTTCTTTTTGGGCTTCTCACTATATGACATACCTGCAATTATTCTTTCCTTGTTATATGGAGAAATCTCACTCATTATAAATGCAAATAAAATCAATCCTAAACCTTCATTTTGGAAAATTCTTAAATAAGCAATAATATTATCTTCATCTAATTCAAAAATAGTCTTTGTATCACACCAATCAAAATATAAATTCCAACAAAATAAACTCTTTGTATTAACAAGAATCATATCTTCAATAGTTTGTTTAATTTCATTAAACAAGTCGTTTTTTTCAGGACAAACCTTTAACAATTCATATCTATATTTCAAAAACTCTTCTTCATATTTCCGTCTTAGTTCATCATCATTACAAATATTTAAAAACAATTCATAAATCTTTGTCAATTGTCCATCTTTATAATATTCCCAAGCAATTGAATCTAATGTTTGTTTCTGTTCAACAGTTAAATTACGTCCAAATTTAACTCTTTCCTTCAGGATCCTCGTTTGAACTTGTTTATCAAGTTGACTCTTTTTAAAATCAAGTAATTTCTGAACATTCAGTTCTCCACTACCTAAACTTGAACCAATCAATTCACCAAGCTCAGAGCCAGGTATAATTGAATTTAAATATAATTCATACAATACTTCATTCTCTTTATACTTGTTTAAGTCTAAATAATTTCGTAAATCCCTTAAAGTTTCACCAATACCTAAATCTTGATCTCGAAGTAATTTAACTAATTTAGTCAACACATTGAAAAACAATACGTAATCATTAGATGCTCTTACTGTTTGGAAATACCCCTTCCATGCTAATAGATTCTCAGGTTCTATTTCAGTAGCTCGTTTAAATTGAATAATTGCTTTAGGGACATCTCGTAATAATTGATATGATTTTCCTTTGAATAAATAAGCAAAAAAGCAATTGGAATCAAGTTCAAGAGCTTCATCAGAATATTCTAAAGCTGATTGTGGGTCATTCTGTTCTATTGATATCTTTGCAGATTTCAATAATTTCTTAAGTGATGACATTGTTAGCTAAAGAAAGAACTTGTTGAATAGAATTGGTCAATTCTATTCAGCATTTTTTTGGTAAATTATTTCAAGATTTCGTGCTACCAGTTGTGTTAAGTTGCTACCAGTTGAATGCATGGTTAAAGATTTTATAAATTTATAGTACAAGGAAACAAACAGCTCTTCTTAACGATATAATACAAGTCAGAATGTATAGTCAAATAAACTTGTTTTTTCATTACTATAAAAGTTCGCCTAATTTGAGATATTTTTGCAATCTACTCAAACTTTGTACGATTTAACCTACAAATGGCATTACTACAGTAAAATTGATTCAGCTACAAATAAGATGAATTTTTATATAACAACATATAACATAATATAAATTAAAATCTATATAAAGCTCAAATAATAATTTGAGGTGATCTTATAAGTCTTTTCAAGATTACTTCAGAATTCCAAAGTCAATCTTCCCAACTTAATCGCTAGATAATACGGTATGTATTCTCTCGGCCTGTCGATCACAAAACTAGACGCGTCCTAAGATTATAAAGCAATATGATAATGAAGTAGCAAATAAATAGCAAATAAATAGCAAATTAAAGTGTAATGTGGTTAACCGCTGGGAAAAATTTCAATGTTTGATGTCATCATATTTCATGTGAGTAATTTGATTGATATTAATATAATGAAGCAAGTATTACATAAATTATCTTTGTTAATCATTTAGAATTGATTGACAATAAGAAAGAAGAAAAAGAAAGTGGTGTAAATTTAAAATTCTTGAAAGAAGAATTTGGGGGCCTTTTTATATTGCAATTTTTTGCAGCAATTGTAAACCACAAATAAACCTATTTAATCACCGAAATTTAATATAAACTCCATTTTATTTCCATAAACACCAAATCACTAATATTAGTAGATTATACTTGAGATATATCTATGATTAATTTATTCAAGGACTCAAGAACGAGAGATATTTCAAATATTGCGCTACCACTTGTGTGCCTAGCAACTAGCCTAACAAAAACTACAGTTGTTTAGATATATTCGATTAATCTTTGTATTCTCTATATATACTTATTTAAACCTTGATAATGCTGGACCCAATAAATCCTTTTCCTCAGGTATTCCTTTATCTTGTCTATACTTTCTTTGTCTTGCTTCTTTTTCCATCTTTAAATTCTTTTCAATTCGTACTTTTCTTTGATCAATTACATTTTGTCTCTTTTTTCTTAAATGACTTCTTAATGCTGAATTCTTACCCTTTACTTCAGGTTTAATTTCCAGTTTACTTTCAGTTTCTGGGGTAAGTTCATTGATTTGGTTTGGTTTTAATCTTATTGATGTTGCTCGTTTATCAACGGTACCTATCACATTTGGGTCAAGAGAAATTGTATCAGGAGATAACTTATTAATCAACAGTCTAACTTCTTGTTGTTGTCTTTGTTTGGCAGTTTCATAAGGATTCAATTCCAAGGCATCATAATTAGCTTCACCAGAACCAGGAACAATTATAGAGTTGAAACCTTGTTGATGTCCTACACCTAATATATCTTCAAATGGAACAAATTTATTCTTTTCAATTTTAGAACCAGGAATAAGATGATTCATATATGGTTGAGATTGGCGTTGTTTAAACACATCCTTCCATATTGTAACATGAGGACCCCAACCAACTGATAATAATCCTGTATCTGAAATATCTAAAGAAGTAGCAGGAGTTTGAGTATAATAATGATCAATTTGTTTCAATTTTCTTAAATCCCATATTTTTAAAGTCTTGTCTGTCCCACTAACTGCCATATATTTTCCTTCTCTATCTATTGCTAAATCTCGTATTGGACCTCGACATGATTGAATTTTAATTAAAGGTTCAGGCATATTTGGTGCCCATAAAGATACAGTACCATTTCCATGACCCAAATGTATTACAGCATTCCAAGGATTTTGTTTCATTGCTTGAGTTGGACCTAATTTTGTTTTAATTTCTGAAACTAATACACCAGTAGATACATCATGATATTTAAGAAATCCTGTATTACCTGCTGTAACAACTAAAAAATGATATGGTAAGAACTCTAATAATTTTGATTCAATATGTTGATTCAATCGATGTAATTCAATTCCTTGTTTATCATAAATAAAAGTATATTTCTTTTGAGCCACAGCAAAGTATTGATCATTATGTAAATATTTAACAGCATGAACAGTTTCATTAAGATGTAATTCACAATCAAGACTTCCAGTTCTCCAATCAATACTTGCAACATGACCTTTCTTACCCCCTAATAGTAATTGTCTACCATTTCTTGAATAATCTATAGTATATGGTCCAAACTCTGGTAAATTTAATTCAAATTTCTTATTGGCAGTACTTGAATCAACAACTTCAACAATTTCATCTTGCTTAAATTTAAAAGTCTTTTCCATATCACCTTCGGCTTCTAAGAAACCTGCTTCTTCTTGTAATAATAAATCAGTACCTGCAGCTGATCTTAATGCTTCTTTATATTGTTTATCTATTTTCTTTAAATTAGCATATAATTTCTTATCTTTGGTATATTTAGCTTTCTTTTGTTGATGAGAACCACCTCTTTCATATTTTGAAGTACCTTCCCTATCATAGGACCCCATTTTCCCTGTTAATACCATTGATCTATGCTTTGAACTAGTAGTAAAAGTAAAATATTTCTCTCATCTTAAAAACTAAAAAAAACTGGTACCAAATACACGACCCATCTCAGGGAAAACGGTGCGGCTTGAGTTTTTATTCTCGTTTTTGTTATATGCAGGTATAGGTCTCACCCCATGTTCCCTTTCCATCAATTTTCATTCATTCAATTTTTTTTCACCCAGATTTCATAGATTAGGTTAAGGTTAACAAACAATGAAGTCGTTATTCCAACGTGCTATGCTTAGACAATTGAGATCTTCTCCCCTTTTTATGACATCTAAAAGAAGTTTCCAGAGAAGAGCCAGTGTTAAATCAAGTATAATACCTGGACCAATTGTTTTTATTGGTGGATTAGTTGTAGCTGGTGCTGGAGGTTATTATTTGTTAGATTCACGTTCTGCATTTCATGAATATGTATTATGTCCCTTAATTAGAACATTTACCGATGGAGAACAAGGTCATAAATTAGGAATTTTCTTTATGAAATATGGATTAGCTCCTAGATTATTAGATGAAGGATATAACGATCAAAGTGATGTATTAGGAGTTGAAGTATTTGGTACTAAATTAAGAAATCCTATTGGATTGGCTGCTGGATTAGATAAGGATGGTGAAGCAATTGAAAGTTTATTTAATAGTGGGTTTAGTTATGTTGAAATTGGATCAATTACTCCTGAACCACAACCAGGTAATCCAAAACCAAGATTTTTTCGATTATCAAGAGATGAAGCAGTCATTAATAGATATGGTTTCAATTCAAATGGACATTTTAATGTCATTGCTAATTTAAAACTTCGCTTTAATAAATTATTTACTCCTAATGCTAGTTCAAATGCATTTAAAGAAGGGAAATTATTAGGAATTAATTTAGGTAAAAATAAGTTTGGGGATGAAATTTCTGATTATACAAAAGGTGTTGAAAGATTAGGTCCATATGCTGATGTATTAGTAATAAATGTTTCCTCGCCAAATACTCCAGGATTAAGAGATTTACAAAGTGAAGAAAAACTTACAAACTTATTAACTACAGTTGTTAAACAAAGAGATATATTAAAGGAAAATTTACTTGGTAAAAAACCTCCAGTTTTAGTTAAAGTAGCACCAGATTTAACTGAACCTGAAATTGAATCAATTGCCAATTCAGCTAAACAAGCAAAAGTTGATGGAATTATTATCTCAAACACGACAATTCAAAGACCAGTTGAAAATTTATTAACTACTGATAAAGAATTAATTAATCAAACTGGAGGATTATCTGGGAAACCTTTAAAGCCAATTGCATTAAAGGCGTTAAGAACTTTAAGAAAATATACTAAAGATTCAAATTTAGTATTAGTTGGATGTGGTGGGATTTCCAATGGTAAGGATGCATTAGAATTTGGAAAAGCTGGTGCTACATTTATTGAACTTTATACTGCATTCGCTTATAGAGGTCCTGGATTAGTAGCAAAGATTAGAGATGAATTGGCACAAGAGTTGAGAAAAGAAGGTAAAACTTGGCAACAAATTATTGGTGAAGAAAACAAGTAAAGCTTTTTTAAAAAAAAAAAAAGTAAACAAAAACTACAAAACTACAAAACTCTTTTATATACAACTCTTATCTGTCTAGTTATATACATCAATGTCATCCTCGCCTAATCCAGTTACTCCACAATCTCAAATACATAGACGACGTCTGAATCGATCTTCAATTGGTTCTACATTACTGACATTATCTCCTGCTATTATACCAATTGATGGTAATAATTTACCCTTTGAATCACCAATAATGTTGGTTCAATTTTCTAGGTTAGCTGATGCAATGGAAGATTTAGAATATAATGTCGAACAAATGGAAAAGGTTAACAAATATATTGCTAATGATTTTAATGAAGGTTTAGCAAGTTTTTTATATGGATTGTCTATGACTATGTGGTGTGTTGGGTTTGATGGAGGGGTAACAAAAGAACAGATTAAAGAATTTCAACAAAGAAAACAACGTGCTATGAAAATCAATGAGCTAAAGAATAGATTAGCCAACGCTCAAAGAGTGAATACAAGTTTGAAGTCAAAATTACTGGAAGTTAAACCTAAACAAAAAGGTTTATCTAATGTTAAAACTATATCTAGATCAAGACCTGTACCAGTTACAAAGCGAGCTCAAGTACAACTGGTTAGAAATAAACCTATTGAAGTAGGTTCACTGAGTGAAAGTTCATTCATAAGTCAACCTGGTAAAAGATCTTACTCAGGAACAGGTTCTTCTTTGAAACGTCCAAATCTTGACCAACCTCCAAGATATTTGCAAGGCTTATTTAATAAAACCAATACCACTACTACTACTGCTACTCCTAGACAAACCAGAGAACCAACACAAGGCATACGTAAACAACAAAATAAACCTAGATTTCATTAGTTCTTGATAGAAACCCCCCTATTTATTCGCTAAATTCGAAGATTAGGCTCTTTCTGTTTGTTTAGCAACTTGTAATATATATATATATATATCCAAATTTGTACAATTTCTATATTTAATTCTTGAATTGTTAGCTTCTTTCGATCTTATCAACCCTCGTTTACAAGTTTCAATTTAAGTTCATATTTAACTTGTTGAACAGGTTTATTCTGTTGTGAAGCTATGATCAACAAATAATCTTTGTTCTCTAATGAATTTATAATAGTTTGACGTCTTAATTGTTCTTGATAATTCTGAGGCCGTGACAATAAAGACTCTTCATATTGATTGGTTGTACTCATACTGTTAACGTGACCTTCCTTATAAGGTGTCATGTAGTGGAGTGAAAACTCTTTTCTGTTGGGTACACGACAAGTTGGATTCTCGTTCAGAACTTTTGTTTCTGTAGCTTTGAGAATCTATTGGTTACGTTAATATCTCTTTAACGACTTCATTTCAGCTCAACTCTGGTTAGGGTTAAATCGGTGTTTATAAAAGATACCTCTAAATGCTATTGGACAAGTGTAAAAGAGTTTCCATATTCTAGCAAAATTACTTGATCTTTTAAATCAAACTAATATCTTGTTTTTACTTATTTATACTTACTTTTTGAATCTTCATAGTTCTGGACTTTTTCCCTACATTACAACAAATCTAGGCAAAACAACAATTTAATTATTTAACGAAACATGACCAAAATTATCATAATAAAACAAATCCTTATGTTTTGGGATTTCTACTTAAAGCTTCCCAATGTCGCATAAATCTTATTTATGTAAGAGACATTTCTATGCGACACTGTTCCATTCTTTTTTTTTCTATCATTTCAAATTCAGGTAATTCTAAACTCTTACATTGAACTTTTTCTTCATAGTTATAACAAAGATGTCCCAATCAGAAGAAGCCAAAAATGTTGAATTGACAGAAGCTGAAAAGAAACAGCTATTAAGAGAAAGAAGGAAAGCCAAAATGGCCAAGGGAAATGCATCTGATCGATTAAACAATATTTTATCCCAAAGTTCTTCAATTAAACATTCCACTGTTAAATCAGTTTTAGATGAAGAAGAATCACCTATTCCCACATCTACAGAATCAGTACCACCTATTAGTTTACATGAAGACGATCCAGAAATTCAAGATATTACATCAATTGCTATGCAACTACCAATATCACAAACCCCACCGATTGGAGAAGGAACACCAGAGGATATTGATGCAATTTTCAATAAAATCTTTCAACAACAGACAACAGGGATAAGTGAAGCTGATTTAAATGATCCCATGGCTAAATTAATGAAGATGTTTGCTGAAGGTGTGCCTGAACAAGGCTTACCTACTGATCAACCAATGCAATTTGATCAAGATCCAAATATTTCAAAATATCAAAAAGAACTTTATGAATATCAACAATATCAACAAAAACTTTGGAAGTTTAGATTCTTAGTTATAAGATTTATTTGTACTTCTTTTAATTTTTTGTATCATTTCTTCACGATTCCAAATGGTGCCTTCAGTGCTTCAAGTCATTCATATGTAAGAGAATTAGTTTCAGAGACGCCTGTAAATATGTTTCTAATGTGGTTTCTTACAGTCGAGACAGTAATACTTTCATCCTATTACTTTATAAGTTCAAAAGTTGGATTATTTCAGACAAGAAATGAAAATAGTTTAATTTTAAAGGGAATGTCTTTAGGTTCAATGATTTTCCCACAACTTAATTCAATTAGACCGATAGTTGCTAGAGCTTTCCAGTATCATGATCTTGTTGGTATTGTATTGGGTGATTTATCGTTAATTGTTGTTTATTTTGGGTTATTAAGCTTTACTCGTTAATTACTATATACACTTCTAATAAACCTTTCCCTTTTTTTTGACATCAAGAATCTTTTCAGCACTCAGGAATTGTTTTGATTTCCATATACTATATACTAATAATACTGTACTTGCCAATGAAATTCCAAACCATGTAACTAAATATTGCATATGATTATTTGATAATTTAATCTTGGGAGTGGCAGCAATTGGAACCCCTTCTTTAACAAATTCAAATTCTTGAAATTGTAATGTTTCATCATGTTCAAATAATTTTGAAATATCAATATCTTCATCAGTTTGAGATTCCTTTTTAGCAAAGAGATTTAAAATTGACAGGCTTTTCTGTTTGTTGTCTTCAGTTTCTACTTTCTTTCTCCATTCAGGATGATCATGTAAATCATAAATCATTTGACAATATATTGGTAAAGATCCAGATTGTTCAGCCATAGCAGGAACATCTGGGAAATGGAAAACTCTTGAGCCCTTTTCATGTTCAAATTGCATTTTTGATCTTGTTGGCATAATTCTAAATAATGCTTCAATTTCAATTTCTCCTTGTGGCATGGCTAAATGAGATAAATATCCTGATTTTCTTCGCTCTGGTATAACCTTATCCTTATGAATCCAACCTCGTTCAATTAAAATTGGTTTACCACCTGAACTACGAACAAATGGAGTAACAACAAGATATCCTTCAACACCATCCCTTATTCTAGGACCTAAAAACATTTCTTGATCATAATCAAAATGTCCCTTGACTTTGAACTTTCTATATTCAAAATCAGGTATAACATTAGGATCTAATTTTGCTGGTAAATCATCCATAGAAGGTTGGGCTAACGCATTTTCCAGTTTAGCAATTAAATCAGTTTTCCATTTCAATCGTTTAACTTGCCAACATCCTAACCAAAAGCTAACCACGGGCATAGCAAGCATTAATCCAAAAAAGAATGCACGAAGTTTAGGAGATTTAGATTGTTGTTCAAGTAATGATAAATTTCCTTGAACTGATTTAACTGGTTTCCAATCTAAAGTTGAAGTTTTAACTGATCTTTGAAATTGTTTGACTATTAATTTTTGTTTCAAAAGTACATCTCTTCTGAAGGAATTTACAATACCAATAGAAGTGAGTAACATGGTTGTGTAGGACAGGTCTCAAGAACAAGGGGAGAATCATTATTCTCGTTTACCGGAATTATATATGAAAGAATTTTTCAATTGGTTGGATCACGTGATGTGTATCATCCTATCTATTCTAACTGTAATTATCAAGTTAACTCCTATATCTTCTACTAATTGTTGTTAGAATAGGAAGGCATTGTCCATCTGAACAAAAAGGAAATGTATTATAGGATTGGATATTTGGTAATAAGAAAAACTTTTAGAAGATTGTAGCTATTGTGATAGAATTTTGTCAAAAAATACATGAAATTAATCAACATTCACAATACAAAATAATAACTTTAAAAATTCCTCAATAGAATCACTCAGAGCAAACCAATTAAGTCTTTTGTAACTTGCTGTGGGAAATTCCTCATCAGTTTCATAATTTGCTCTCACAGATTCCATACTCCGATTTCGCAACTATTGCTCGATTTTGTGTTCATATTTCAAACCCCTCGAAATGTTTGGAATTTTTCTCTCCACAACTATTTTTGTTTCATTCCATTGTTAGATCTGATAAACATGGTTGTATACAACGAAACCAAAAAGGAAAGACATGATAGATACCAAAATCAGCTAATATATGCTGGTCTATCCGGGATGCTTAAAGCATCATTGTTTGCATTAGCTTCAGGATATTACCTTTCTCATAAATTCAACTATGGTAAAAATGCTGGTTATTTTAGAAGTACATATAAATTATGGTGGTTTGTTGGTTGGAATATTGTTGGAATAACATGGGCTACCGATATAGCCAAGATAAATATAAGCAGACAAGCTGCCATTGAAGATGAAATCAAGAGAAATTTACTCTTTGAAGAAGAATTGAATCAACTTGGTAACAAGCAAAAATGAATTTAATTTATAATTATGCAAATAAATACATATACTTAAGAATAAAAAGCTTCTTCATGGAATTTCAATCCATACTCACTTGCCCACAATTTTACACTATCAACCAATCCTCTTGGACCAGCAGATAAAACCCAGATTTTCTCAGCATTTATATCTTCTTGAACTACTTTATTAATTGGTAAATCACGACAACAAACTAAGTTATGTTCTGAATCTTCTACAGGACCAGTACATTGAGTGAACCCTTCATTGATACACCAATTATAATACTTATGATTCAACTTGGGTCTTCCCTTATAAATCTTATGTTCTATATTGAGTAATTTAACGGTTTCACGAAATTGTCTTACCCAAGATTTCGATTGGTTAGAGAAAGATTGGGAAAAATATGGAACAAATGGTTCGTTGATACTAGACTTTCTCGAAACATTTCCCTGACAATTCCCAGGAAGGGGATCTTCTAATACATCAAGCTCTCCCCCATATTCTTCATCATCTTCCTCCTCATCAAAACTAGTTGACGAACTCAATGTTGGATGGAATAATCTATGAATGGTACAATCTTCCCAATCCAGTTCTTCTTCTGTATCATCTACCCCAAGATCCACATTCTCAACTCGATTCTCCAAACCTAAACTATTAGGTTCACTGGAATCACTAAGGTCATCCCCAAGCAATGGGGATGTCTCGGTAAAATTATTCTCCAAATCTAGAACCTTTGGTAAAGATTCAATACTAGTTCTCTTTAGAAAACCCGATTGCATACTTTTACGAGTTCGTAACTTTCTCTCCTCTTCTAAAATACTATCCCCAGTTATAAAAACTTCAAAATCATCACTATGTATAAATCCTTCGAAATATTTTAAAATAATTATGTCTCGGAAATCTTTAATAACCCAAACAATCTTTATAGGAATACCATGATAATTCATAACTCTCAATATGGGTAATGCAAATGAGATAGCAGATCCACCAATAACAACTAGTAAACGCTTAGCATTAATAACTAATTTGGATATATTGAATTTCTCTTTATCGGAATTTTTAGTTCCAATAAATAATAAATGAGGATCATAACTCCCTGTAATTAAATACTTTTGATTATTTTTAAACTCAAAAGTACTCTTTCTAATTATTAGCCTTTGAAAATTATCATGTGGTAACGAAACCAATGTATAAGGATGGTAATTTGGAATAATTTGTTTGTAAACTCTAACTAAGAAATTAGGACTATAGTTAGTTAATCTAATATGTGCACCTGGATTCTGAGCGGGACAAGAAATTAAACTATTAGGAAATTCAATAAGTGACAAATTCGGTGAAACATCTATCAGTCTAACATCAGTTAAGTAAGGTGTCTTTTTCGTTAAATACAATCGATAGTATATTTGAAATACTAATATTGATAAATTGATACTAGTATATATTGTGAACTTTGCTGGACGAACATGGAATTGCATACATACAACAATTATCCATGCACATATGTAATGATTAAAATAAAAAAACTTGAACCAATTATTACGAACTCTCAGAATTGAGGTAATTATTATTATTAAGAAACATAGGAGGGCAGCCCAACCATATAAATTCTGCCTCTTTAACGCCTTTTGCCAACCTTTCTTTGTGGCATAATAACCACAATAAATGCAAGTATGAATTACAGCTTGTACTATAATTAGTCTAGATAACCACTTATGAATTGGCAACAATGTCAAATAAAGTGTATTTGGTAAAGGTGATGGTCGCAAAGTCAAAAACAACAAAGCCGGAAGACAATTTGCTGATACTCTCCCTAATCTCTTTGCTAAAAAAATCAAATCCCCATTATGAATATCAACTAGAGACAAGGTTGACAAGAATATGGTCCAAAAGACAATCTGAAAAATCGTTGGTGCCAGTAATAGTAGTTTGAAAATTGCATGTTTGACACTGTTGGCTAGCTTGGCTTGGAAACGTTGCTTCCATGATGCTTCAGAACAATTAGGTTGATGTTCATGATGAATGTAATGATTGAGCTTCAGATTCAAAGGTTTTAAAATCTGATACTTCCTTCTGAACTTATATCCACTTATAATAAGGTATTTATACAAAGGGATGGTCAACAAAATGACAATCAATAATGAAGAAGTTATAAGTCCATACTTTGCGGTTGTTTCAGATCGTAGATTCTTATAATCTCTAGACTTTTCATTGGGATAGTGAAAATATCCTGAAACGATCTCATATACACCTGATATGAAAGCGTATAGCATTTTTGAATCGTATTGTTCGGAAACAAGTCCGTGTCAAATCGGGAAGGACTAGTGACAATTTCTTCGTCCACGAATCGGGAATCTATAGATCGAAAAGATAAAATGGACAAAAAAAAGACATGACAGCTTTGTGAATGAAACGCGTGTTAACAAAGGCACCTTTTGGTAACAAGGTGCAACCGATGGAACTATCATCAACGTATTTTTCAATGCAAATATTATTAAAACTATACAAACTATAGTACATCTCTATAAACTCTAGTACTTCATAATCTTTGTTTTTTTCTTCTTACTAACCTTTGAACTTTCAATCAAACCTGATCGAGTTGGTCTAGCAGCAGCTCCACCATGTTTATTCCCATTTTCACTATTTCGACTATTACTTTTCTGAATAAAACCACTTCTTGCTGGAACAATTTTATTATTATTTCTATTGTTATAATCATTTCCAAATCGGTTTTGGTTTCTTGGTGCTCTTGTATTTACACTCTGATATCCTGAATTGGATCCTGAATAGTTTCTCGGTGGAAATTTACCTGAATTGGCATGGCTATTATAAGAATTAAATTGAACATTTCCAAACCCTTGGTTTCGATTACTAAATTGATTCTTTGCTCCTCTGAAATAATCTTGCGGTCTATCTGGAAATGAATGATAATCCCGTATAGAGCTTTCAGGGTTATATTTTGAATTGCCATTATTTGCTCTCTTTAATCTTAAAAAGTACATAGGACGATATTTTCTAGGTAAATTGCTCCCACTAAATGCTGTTCCAAGGTTAGGTACTCGTGATGTTCTAGGTTCCGGACATTCATCACCATAATGTTCATCACTTCCACAGTTGTAACATGCTGTAACAGGCAAAACCAAACTTTCTTCATCTGACTGATCATTACTAGGTTTGGTTAAGTAGGATCTCCAAATACTAGGACAATTTTCATCACCATGACTAAAAGTATCACAATTACGACAATAAGTTCTCTTCTTCACCTTACTTTTACAGTTGGCTACAATATGTCCCTTTTCACCACATCTAGCACAAATCAACGTTGTAGGACAATGTATTTCATAATGATCACCAACAATACCACATTTGTGACATACAACAGTTTTACATTTTGCACGAATATGACCTCGTTTGTGACAATTTGCACAAAGGGGACCTAATGATTGTTGTGTATTATTTAAATCATCAGGATCTGTAACACCAAAGTATCTTCCCTCTCCTCTTAGTTCAATCAACTCACTGGCGTCATCGTTTACCTGATCAAATGAAAGTGATATAATATTGGATGGTTTTTCTGAAGTAGTTGATTCTTTTTGCTTTTCATTTGATGGATCCGTGGGTTGATATTTACTTCGTTTGTGTACGGTAGGAACAGTATCTTCTATGAAAGGTAGATTCGACATGACTTTGGTAGCTTGTTTTTGGTTAATAGGAACCAGGTGATGCTTGTTACTATTTTTTTTTTTTAAGCGCTAGAAAATTTCTTTTAAGAAGTTAGAAAGTAGGTTCATCTCAGAGATCGCCACTATGCACAAAAGTTATATAGTAAATGTAGCTACAACCTCTGTGAAAAGAAGACTAAGCTACAGTAGTAAAAACAAGAAATCTTAAAATCAATATATAATTTATGTGTATACATAAGGTTCTGCAATACTAACAAGAAGTCAACAACATAGCTCCTTTAGATACCTATTATATCAGCCTGAATTATAATACATTTCTCACCACGTGTTCTCCAAGTTGTGCTTCAAGATCACCACCACTTCCTCTTCCAGTAACATCAATAGTTGATGTCATAAATTCTTGATGCTTGAAGTAAGCCAATGCATAACAAGCACTAGCCAATGTAAAAAACACAGCAACAACAATCAAACTGGTAGCTTGTAATGTCAAGGAAAGCCATTGAATGACACCATTTAACAAATAGAAACCACATCTTGGTAAGTTATCATCAAATCTTTTAACAAAGCCAACAAATGTATCAGTTAAAGGACAAATCTTTAATAAAAATGGCATTTCAACAAATACAACAAGCAAACCTTGAACAATACATATAATGGAAAATATAATAACCAAATTGAAATGGAAAATGTTGGCAACTCCAAGAGCTAAACATAGGAAAATTGTGAATATACTAATCCATTGACCATAAAGTGAAAAGTTTTTCTTTTTGAAATCTGTGGAAAGACCTCCAAATATATTGCTGAAGACGGATCCTACACTGATTGCCATTGTTCTTGTTGTAGTAATAGGTGTAGTTGATTCTATGAAATAAAATGTGTATGTGTTGTGTTGTTTGAAATAACAACGGTGCTGTTTTTTTTTCTCTCCCTTTTGTTCCGCTCGCATACCATATTTTCTGGTTGCGAGAAATCCTTTAGGGTTTTATGTATTGATTGCTCTTTCAAGGATTGACGAAGCTATGCTTCAAAATAACATCTTTTAGTATAAAGAAGTTCAATTATATTACAATACATATCACCCAAATACATGAAACAGATTCGAAAGAAGACGCCAATGGTAATCCTGATCAAGCGTACCATCTTATAAATTGTCCAACCCTAATGTTTTAACAAAGTACAAGGTAAGTAACTCACCTTGATTCTGCACTGAAATACCGGGTAGGTTATATCTTTCACAAAACACAAGCAATTCGAAATACATTCTATAGTGAATAACGGTAGCGCATCAGATTTCTCGCTATAGGCAAAAAAAAAGCTGTTACAAAAAATTTCACCTTTTTTTTTGAATTATCCCACACAATACAACAACAAGAGAATGGGGCGAGAAGTTGTTATTGGCTTGGTGGGGAAGCCTTCAAGTGGTAAATCAACGACTTTGAACTCTCTAACAGATGCTAATGCCAAAGTTGGCGCATTTCCTTTCACTACTATCGACCCAAACAAAGCTACTGGGTACCTTGAAGTCGAATGTGCATGTTCCCGATTTGGAAAACAATCATTATGTAAACCTAACTATGGATATTGTAGGGAGGGTAAAAGAGGTGTTCCAATTATGTTATTGGATGTTGCTGGTTTGGTTCCAAATGCACACTTGGGACGTGGATTAGGAAATAAATTCTTGGGAGATTTAACTGAAGCCGATTGTTTGATTCATATAGTGGATGCTAGTGGTACTACAGACTCAGAGGGAAAAGCTACTAGGGGATATGACCCTTTACAAGATATAGAATGGCTACAAGATGAAATATTCAGATGGATCCTAGGAAATTTAATGGAAAGATGGGGTTCGGTGGTGAGAAGACATGTTGCAACAAAATCATCAACATTAGAGACCTTAAGGCAACAACTAGGAGGATACTCAGCTAACAAAAAATTGGTTGGAAGAGCTCTCGACCTAATACCCAATTTACCTCCTTTACAAGATTGGGATAATGAGACAGTTGAAAAAGTAGTGAAATCATTTATGGCAGTAAAGTTCCCCACAGTATTAGCCTTAAACAAAATGGATCATCCGGATGCAGATAAAAATGTTTCCAAAATCATATTAAAATACCCCAAGCTGAAGGCTGTATTGACATCATCAATAACTGAAGTGTTCTTACGAAAATTGGCAGCACAAAATTATATCAAGTATGATCTGGGAACAGAGTTCATTGATACTATAGACGATTTAGGACCAGAATCTGGACTTCGGGAACTAGACGATAAACTACGGAATAGAATTGAAAATATTCGGGACTTAGTGTTGTGCAGATTCGGTTCAACTGGAGTCGTACAATTACTACAAGCTGCAGCAGAATTATTAGATTTAGTACCAGTATTTCCTGTTAGAAATATTCACAACTTCACAGGAGGATCAGGTCAAAATGTTTTCCGTGATTGCATATTAGTTAAAAGAGGATCATCAGTAATATCAGTTGCTAGAAAAATAATGGGCGATGTAACAATCGCTGCCATTGAAGGAATTGGTGGTATAAAAGTTGGGGAAGAAGATATTGTGGATATCGGCAAGAACGATATTTTATCGTTTAAGGTTGTGCCTGGAAGCCATAATTAGAAATATAGACTAAAATATATATAGAGTTAGGAGTTTTTTTTTCGTTCCACCCCCTTAGAGAGTAGAGTGTATTCGTAGGATGGTTGCAGCATTGATATTAGGATCAACTGGATTGGTTGGTCTGCAAATTCTCAAACACTCGATTAGTGTTTATGATAGTGTTACAACTTTGAGTCGAAGAAAACCTCAATTAAACTTTGCAGAATTGGAATCGATAATAGAGCCAGATACTAGCAAATGGCCATCAATTATTACAGAACTAGATGCAACTGTATATTTCTCAGCTTTTGGAACCACTAGGGCTGAAGCAGGTTCCGCAGAAAGATTTAGAGAGATAGATTATGGAATAAATTACGAATGTGCAAGGGCTGCAAAAGAGGGAGGAATGAAAACTTGTGTGTTGATATCATCAATGGGAGCAAGTGTTTCATCTCCATTCCTATACTTCCAAACCAAAGGAAAATTGGAAAAGGATATAATCGATTTAAAATTTGAAAGAACAATCATTTTACGCCCAGGAGCATTGTTAGGAGAAAGAGAAAAGCCCAAAGGCAGATGGAATGATTGGATCAAGTATACCCATGGAAATGTCTTTTCTTACCTAACTTTTGCCATATATGGTGAGGAATTGGGTAAAATTGCTGTCAATTTGACTAAGGAGGAGTATGATGCTTCTAATGGACCAATAATCAAGATTGTGGGAGGGAGACAACTAATTCAATTGGCCAAGGAATTGTAAACGGATAATAAATGAGTAGAGTTTGTCTGTTCTTGCTTTTCTTATCCCTGGTTAGTCTATAATAAATGTATAGCTTATGACAAAAACATGCCCTCTTCTAGAAGTTTTATTTTGACTTGTTCTCATTTACACTTTCCTCTTATGATGTGGATTTAACAACAGATTTCCTTAACATTACAAAGTATCATTGAGTAAATCTACACCTTGCAACCAAGAGCTTGCTTCTTGAGTATTTTGATTCTTTTCTTACTCTTATTATCCAATCGTGTATATAATTCCGATATCGCACTCTGGATCAAAAAAAAAACCCACATTTTTTTACGAAGTTATTCATAGTATTACTTCTCTTACAACTAACTTATCCAGACAAAGATTAATGTCAGAAATTGAAATTGTGAAGGCTTCCATCAAGTCTATAGAGTTATCAGATGAAGAAGCTAAGAAACTTTCTTCTATTATTGATTCACTCCCTCAAATATTGCAGGAGTTGGATGACCTGGAGTATGATGAGATCTATGGTTATAGAATAAACGAAACTGGAAAAGAATATGTCAATGAATCTATTAGAAATGAGATTCTCTTAAAGTTCTTAATCGCTGATGCATATGATATCGATTTATGTAAAGAAAGACTTACCAATACCTTGAATTGGCGTAGTAAATTCCAGCCATTGAGTGCAGCTTTTGAAGAAACATTTGACCCAGAATTGAATGAATTGGGAGTTATAACAAATTTTGAAGATGTTAATCAAGACAATCTTAATAGTGCAACTTGGAATCTCTATGGTAACTTAAAGGACCCCAAGAAGATTTTCAAAAAATTCGGAAATAATAAGAACAAAGAATTGCCAGGGAGTCAGTTCCTTAGATGGAGAATTGGATTAATGGAACGTTCACTTCAATTAATCGATTTCTGCAACCCCAAGCACAATAAAATTGCTCAAATCCACGACTATAAGAACGTTTCCATGTTTAGTATTGACCCCGATATGAAATCTGCCACAAAGCAAATTATCCAGATTTTTGGTGCCAACTACCCCGAATTATTGTCCACCAAGTTCTTTGTCAATGTTCCTCAAATAATGGGATGGGTATTCACCTTTTTTAAGACAATTCGAGTGATTGATGCAGCAACCTTAAAAAAGTTCCAGGTATTGAGCCACGGAGATTTGCTGTCATGGTTTGGACCCAAGAACCTACCAACAGAATACGGTGGTAAACTCACCAAAGACTTGTTCGCATTGGATGTTCAAGATATAAAACCAAGTACATATGCTGATGTCTTGTTGAAAAAGATTGGTGACAAGGAAATTGCTCAAAACGATCTTGAAGTCGAATAAGAATATCAAGAGTTATTTTAATACATTAGAAAAGCACGCCTAATCAAAACATCCAAATTACTTTTGTTTCTTTCAACCTAGAATTGTTAAGCTTACAACCAAACCCTCAATGTAGGGAGTTCACTTCTATAATTACACGTCCATAGCTCTGTATAAGACATCACAATAGCACATCTCGCTATTGAATGGAAATCACTATATTCCAACATTTGTTTCACCAACACTTTCTCTAACTCCTCTATTGACCCACAGCTAAATCCAAACTGCATTATAACAAATAACAAACTTAAAAACTCCTCCCACGTATAACCTTTTTGGTACAACTAGTTAACAATCCAAGTAAAATCAAGGATTGACATCATTCAAACTAAACTAGCCAATTTAATAATTTAACTCTTAACCACAGGCTCTAGCAAACAAAACCAATGGGTCAGAGATGATGCAACCAACACCCATATAACCAATTATGAAATATCCCCACAGCTTTGCGATCTCCATAGGGAAACAACTATTAACCTTGATCTACACTTCTCACAGCAAATACCCTCTAAGGCAGAGAGTCCACTCTGCTGGCGCTCAAGGAGCACACCCTTGAATAAATCAACCTTTATCAATACATGTCACTTCCGTACAAAACATTACCAAAATAACATGCTCCATATCGCGAATTGGCTGGACAAGCAACCAGTACCACCACACTCAGACAACATAAACGGATATCAAAAAGAGAAAATACTTTCACCTACCCACCTTAACTATCTTCGTTAGCAATTATAAAAAGAATCCATACTCTTCTTCAAAACATAGTTGCAACAGAGGTGGCGATACTTCTGAAATATAGCATTACCTAGGACGCTTCAACAATTAATCGAATTCCTAACCAAATGAACTACACACCTCTCATTATTTACGACAGAGGTACAACCCTCATTATATCCCCATTAACAATTACCTCTGCGATAGTTTGCTCTATTGCACCAAACCCTTAAAACAAAAAGGTTGTAGATGGAAAAAGAAACAGAAACCCACCGACATGGTAACCTTCAACTGAAAAAAGTAACCTTAAGCTGAAAAAGTTAAAACACCATTTGCAGACACATTACTATACTTAGGCCAGTTAAGATATCCTAAACCAAAGGGATACATGGTCATCCGTAGAGATACCATTATATCCAAGAATAGTGTTGCTATCAAGTCAAATTTACAGCCAAGCAAGTTTTGAAATGGCTAAATGGGTTCTCAACAGTATTCCAGCCAAACTAAAATCTTATGCACAGAGTCGGGAATGAAAAATTAGTTTCTAGAGTATGATAGAGACTAGGTTCACATCAAGTGGGATCCCATCTAATATCCACCACTATGATTTCGTTGTTTGGGTTAATGGTTATTGATTTTCTTTCGGAACTATACTAATAATTCCGCGATTACTAGGCAGCTATGACAAAGCAGTATTAGTTGGAAGGATCTATACATGTTATTGCAATAACCTACTGCGTTTAGCTAACTGAAGTATGCTCTCTAGATGTGACTGTTAATAGTTCGAGTGGTTTAACAATTAGAGGACGATTATCTAAGTAATCTGATGCTATTCTTTAGCTTGCCTTGGAGTTGTACCTATATTTTCTATTATTAGGGATTGGCTAAAAGGCTTGCCTCCCTTTGAAGGCGTTTCTCTGTTATAATAGCTTTTTTATTGCACTGGTTTGTTGGTGTTTTATGGGAATTCTTTAGCAGCTCTAATAATCAGAAATTAAGAATATTCATATCTTGTACTAGCCAATATGTAGTTAGACTTCGTCGTAGAAATAATCGTACTTAAGTAATTACGTACCTGTTTATTCCATTGCTAGTCTATCGTGTTATTGCGATCGTAGCCACTGATAAGAAATCCAGTTAATTCACGCTGCTAGCATATTGGTAAGATGATGTTGTTGGTAAACCTTGAGGAAAGAATCGATGAATACAATTTGTTTCATATGAAAGATTTAGCTGGACTACTTTATTGTCTAATTGAAGAATGGTCTTGTTTTTGGTAGAAGGCGCAAAAATTCATTTTGCGAATGGTTTGCTTTGCGGTGTATTATTGTTTTATTTTAAGATGGTAACTTCCCCCTTGTGTAAAGATGCTACAGAGATCTAAGAGTGGCTTATAACCGAGATCGTTGGATTGAGAAAGGGTTGGTTGTTGTAGGGAGATGGTTAGGATGACTATCTGAAGTAGTCAAGGAATTAGGTGGGTGTTAATTTCACTGTATATAATTGATTATAGTATGGCGATTTAGATTGATAAGCAATTATATAGATTTTGAACAGATATGTAGGAATAACTACAGAGGAGAATTCACTCGAGGCTGGTCGTTGTGTATGTTGTTATAGCTTTATGTTTTGTTATAGTTAGTTCTCTTAATCATTGTTGGGGGATGGTTCTCAACTTTTGCTTCATTTGACTCTAGTGAATTATCTTTAGTTCGTTATACGGGGATGGAGGTAGTTTAGGAATATGTAGAGATGTGAAACTTGATGGTAGCGTGGAAATTGATGGTATATTGTTAAATTCAGTACATTGCAGTATTAGCTAGTTGGTTAGGGCTTGAGTTGTGATTAAAAGGTTGTCTTTGACACATTTGATTGGAGTGTTGTTTTGACCGTCGTCAGATAGTAATAGGATCCCCTTCAGGTTGCGTCGTATAACTGTTTGTTGTTTGATTTTTTGGTGAACAGGTAACTGGTAACTGGTGGTTTCCATTGGTATTAGTGTAGATGATTGGTCATAGCTGTTTTTGGTTTCTTAACCTGATGAGCATGTTAGGTCCTAGTTGAGCATAGCTATATTCTAGGAGCAAATTCTGTCGTTAACAAGGGATAGTTTGGATATTTATATTGGGTTGATTTGTGTTTGATTGGCTTTATGCTAACTTGTAGTTCAAATAAATTTGACGTAATAAGTTCTACCAGATTATCTTCTGATATTGCTTGCAGAGACGAAGAAAAAGTGAGGATATATAGGCTAACCCGACGATTGAACGAGCTCAATGGTATCGGAATCTTTTGTGTGTAGTAGGGTGGTTAGATAGTTGTATTTCTTCCTGCTACTCTACACTACAAGTTGGTATTGTACGTGAGATATTCGCTACAGAAATTGATTTGTCAGATAGGAGTAAGATATTCGAGAAACATTTAACCGCTTACATGGTATACTAGAATAAATAGATGCTTTTTTAGAATTACTCGATTCAGGTTGCCCTATATAACAGTAGATACAGTTGTTCTCATTATTTTACGGAATAGTGCGGCATTTATTTTCGTAGTCCGACAGACATTTTTTTTCAGAATGGCCAACAAAACTATTCGTATTTCCGGG
>KI547135.1:1015330-1054520 GCA_000497715.1 Spathaspora arborariae UFMG-19.1A
CTTTGTATTCAAGGGCCCATTCATATCTCTTTTTCAAGTTTTCAGGTGTGTTCCGAGAAATAGGCCACTTAGAGATTCTCTTGAGACTAAAGTGACAAACCTTTCTAACAAAACGATGAATAGTTGCTATCGATGCTTTCAAGTCTCCAAATTGTTCTTTGAGTTTTTCTAACATATCTTCTAAAACAATTGTGGGATTATCATTGATGGTTTTTTCCAAGAATTCTTTATGTTCATCATTAAGAAGAGGTTTACGTCCACGCTTCTTAGGTTTCTCTTCCTCAATACCGTGGTACTTATTCCAAAGTCTACGATTTTCCTTCTGTACCCACGTGTAGGCAGTTTGTAATTTAATTCCCAATTCTTTGGCAGCTCTGTAGGTTGGACAACCTTCTTCAATAACAAGATGCCAAAATTCATCTCTTTGTTTTTCACTATATTGCCTATATCTGCCTCTAGTGTGTTTACATTCACGTTCTACATCTATATCTACATCTACCCCTGCATCTACATCTACATCTACATCTACATCAGCGTCTGATGATTGTTCATTATTTTCCGAATCAACATTCATGTCATCCAGATTGACATCTGTAACCTTATAGTCATCGTAGCTAAAACAATTCTCCAATGACCCATCCTCCACTTCCTCTTCTTCCTGGAAGTCTTTGGGATATTCCCGAAACTCTCCTAGTCCATCTACGAATCCTCCTTCAATTTTGTGCGCTCTAAATTCCATGATAATAATATATTGTTTGGTTTTACCCAGAAGAAAAGCACTTCACATACAGAATTTTTGTTTTTTGTTTTCATAATCAAAGGGATTTTACGTTATAAAATCATTCCAAAAAAAAAATTTTTTCGGGTGTGAACAAAAAGGTATGAAAATATATGTCACCTGACACGAAATAAAAGTGTCACGTGCTACGAATATTTAATTGCCCGGAAATACGAAAAGTTTTGTTGGCCATTCTGAAAAAAAATGTCTGTCAGACTACAAAAATAAATGTCGCACTATTCCGTAAAATAATGAGAACAACTGTATGTAATTATTACAAACGAGGTGGAGCAGGGACTTTCACTTAGAAATTATACACCTTTCCAGGAACCTTCTAACTCATCAAACCTCCTTCTTCCGACTTGTCTTCTTTTTGAACTACTATAGTCATCATAATCCCTCTTCATATTTTCTCTCTTCAATCTTCTTAATTTTCTGATTCTTTCATTTTCTCGTCTTTCAATTTCAGAAGAAGTTAAAACTTCAACCAATGGTTCCCAATGATCGTTCCCGTTTTGAATACTAGTCTCGGTGAAGATTCTGATTCCATTCTCAAAAATTATTCCTCTTACTAGATGTAAATTGTGTATCTCATTGTTGAAAGTACCTTCTATTATCTCTTTCTTTACTCGGATAATTATTTCGTGTAATGCATGAGAAATCGCAGGTTTGAACTCCAAGGATAAGCCCACGTCTGCTACTACTATTTGAGCGAATTTTTCGGGTGTTATTTCTGTCTGATTCAAATCCCATTCAAATCTATCCTGATACAATTGCTTGTTCAAATTCACAGCCAAATCAATAATCACATTACAAGGGTTACTAGTAGGTAATTGCAAATTAGAAGCAAAATTGTATTCATCAATTTGTTGGTTTATAGAGTCAGCAATCTGCAGAATCATCGGGTTGGGCAATTCCAAATCATTACATATAATTTCGGCAAATTGATAAGGCGTTATAAGGGATTCATTCAAATTCCACATAAAAAAGTCAACAAGCTTGTGAGTTGAGTTTGAATTCTCTAAAGCGATTTTTATTGGAATTAAAATTTGGGGTTTACCAACCAATTCAGAGATTCTTTGTTCATCCTCGAGTTCTTTCATATATGGAGTGTTCCTGGCAGGGGAAAGCTTTTGGGCACTCACTTGAGTTTGTCCAGTCATGCTTCCTTTATTGGTAATATTTGCAGAAGGCGTATCCTCAAAATCAAAATCATCTATGTAATCTTCGGAATAGTTAATTTGTTGTGCAATACGTTTGGCTTGACGGCCAGTAGGGGCGATATTTAATAATAAGGAGTTATCATTTTCATCAATCAATCGTTTGGAAAGACCAGACGCCAAACCTTGGACATAGAATGAGTTAGAATCGTATGAAAGGGAAGACATGAGTTAATGGAAAAGTAAATAGTTTATCATAAGAGTTGTGTTTTTTTTTTGATTGTTTTTCCAATTTTCAGTTTTCTTCTTGACATATTGAGTTGGCGCACGACCAAGGATTCAAAAGTAAACAAACACGACCAACATTAACTACTAGCACCTGGTATATCCTTAATAATGGAATCAACTAATATTTTAAGGAACTACTTGATGTCCCTGACTAAAATCAAGTCAGATATATCGTTTGAAAGTTTTTCTAGAGAGTTTCCTGCAAGAACCCTGGAGGATGTGGTTAAAGCAATTTATGATCAATTGATAGTCCAGCAAGAGCAGAATCATCTTGAAAAAGTTCTACAGAATATTAATAACACCTACGAATTTCCTTTGAAACGAGTATCGGCGGCAATTCAGAGAAAAAGCAGCGTTAAAGGCAAGAAATTGAATAATATAGTTAATGAAATGGAAAAGCTCGCGTCTACATTATCATTACAGGAACAATCATTGGGGGAAGAGATTACCAAATATAAGAAGGAACTCCAGTTCTTGATTGAGGAATTGAGTAGTCTAAAGTATGGTAGAAAAGATAAATCCTATAAACAGGCCATGCATGAAGCCACGCAATGCATCGAAAAGATTGAAAGCATTTTGAATAGCAAAAGATAGGTGTTAATAGTTGACACCATTCAGTTCCTTTCCCACCAACTGCTCTAGTCTATTTATTTCAGTCTGTCCAAGCCATTTCCAAATTTGAAACTTCCAGTTCAAGCCATCCCTGTCTCCTAGTTGATAATTCGATTCCAATCCTCCTGTGGTGTGTGCCTTCTGTAAGTACACGAGTCTATCAATTCTTGAATGTACAAGGGCCATACAACACATGACACAAGGTTCGTGTGTCGTATAAACTATCATATTATGGCAAAGGTAGCCCAGGCGATCTTCTTTAGAATTTTGGGATTCTCTTTTGTCCAATTCATCCTTTGCAATCGAAGAAATTGCTTGCATCACGCTGTGGTCGTATGGTATTTTAGATCCAGTATTTACATGTATAGTTTTCATTTTGATTGAATCATCAAAATTCTCGGCTATTAACGTGGCCAGGACAGTGTTGGATTTGTTATTGCCTTGGGTTTTCTTTTCAAGCTCGTCGAGTAGCGTTGAAATCATCTTTGTCTCATTTTGAATATCAAACTCAACTGAATTAAGGAATTGGTGGTTTGGATTTCCTTTCCATGCTAATGGCCAGTATTTCTTCGACCAATCCTGTGTAATTTCTCTGGTCTGGGGAGCATATCGCGGCACTTTGGTAAGTCCAACCTTTACTTCTAATTCAGGACAATGACTACGAATCAAATCCATGAGTGTGTCTTCTCCGATATATTCTGTTGAACATAGTATAGCTCTTATATGTTTATCAACCTTCATAAATCTTTTTATATGAGTCAAAGCTACAGTATCCTCATCTGTCAACTGATCTCGAATCAATGCCACAATTCTCTGTGTATATCTAGGATCAATATCACAATACCATACGTTTACTAATGTTGGATTCTCGGAAACTTGGTCTTCGTTCGCTCGAATTTGTTTTAGAACTCCATATAGAATACCTGCCTCGAGGTCGACGTGATTTTTCTCGATGTTTTTGCTTGTCTTCATCTGGTCTAGTGGAACAACCAATTTTTTTTCTTTTGAAGATTTGAAAGTTGCGATATACTCCAGTAAACATGATTTGTAAGAGATGAAATGTTCTTTGCGACAACATATCGAACAGTTATCAATAGATGTGTCATCAGCATTTCCTAGTTACTTGGAGTTTTTGGACAATGTTATAATTACCAAATTATCGCCACAGAGGGTACATCGATTGCCTGACCTTCCTCCTTCAAATACATACTTTGACTTTTTGGACTCCTTAATGGAGTACTTAGTCTCAGAAAAATCCAACAATGTATTGACCAGAGGTTATAAAGATTCCTCTATGGATAATCATTGCAATTCACAAACAATGAACCCTTCCACGAACTTTTCGGTAAACTATATTCGTGATTTACAGTGGAATTATACTTTTGACCAAATTGGAATACGTAATTTTTTGCAATTGATTGTAAATTATAAAGGGTTTATTAGTCTTGATAATGGGATTTTAATTCAAGTGTTTGGTGACTCGAACCAACTTTCCTTTAAAAGAAATCTGGATATTGTGACAAGAAACAGAGTAGTATTTCGGGAAGCTAATTCTGGAAATAACAACAAACGCTGTTTACTTCCTAGAGATCTAGATCAATTACTTCGAGAAATATTCCCAACTTGTAAACCAGAGTCCACATCAAAAAGTTTTCGGAAAATAAGAAAAATTATGGCTTTGGTTATTTCAAGAGACGAATTGTTACCTTACAATTCTATCTATTCGGAAATAATTGGTTATAATAGACCCAATTTTCACCAAATCGAAAAAAATAAAACATCACCCCAGCTTATAGTAAGGTTTTGTCTCACTTTGCTTTATAAACTACTACCAAATGAAGTTTGGGGTGGAAATTCCAACAGGATAATTATACAAAGAGAGATTGTCAACTTCATAAGAAAAAGTTCATTTGAAAAGGTCTATGTTGAAGAATTACTTCATGGTATTAAACTTCTGGATTTTGAATGGCTAGGAACTACTCGCAATATCTTATCTAAACAAGATTTTGAATTGAGAAAACAAAGGTTGGTTCAATTTATATCCTGGCTATTTGAAATACTAGTAAAGAAGATTATCTCAACGTTTTGGTATGTCACTGAGTCACAGGGTTCAAGCGATACAGAATCGATGTATTTTCCTCATCTGGTTTGGGCATGCATAACCAGTAAATGGCTATCTACATATATCCGGGAAAATCTTATTAAACAAGAAGTTTCCAAGATTTGGAGCACGAAAGAAGTGTTTAATATTGGCTATGTTAGGCCGATTCCTAAAAAGACAGATTTTCGATTTATTTGTGTTCCATCAAGAGGTAATCCCAAGTTTATTGCGAACCTGGCTGAACGTGTATCTAGGGAAAAAGATAGATTTGAATTCATCAAGTACAATATGGAAATATTACAGCCAGTACAACAAATTCTACGTTTGAAGTTGAACCAGAGGAATAAGAGCCAGCTGTTCTTTAACCCCACGTGTCGTTCTAGTAGTGATGTTGCCCAGATTCTTATCAATTTTCGCAAGAGTCTTTTGACTTCAAATGGAGGGAAGGTACCTGATCTTTTCTTATTGAAATTTGATATGAAGCAATGCTATGACCGGCTAAACCAGGATGCTATAGTACAGGAAATTGAAGTCTATTTTCAAGGGGAGAATGAAAATACTCCTTATTATTTCCGGAAATATCTAGAATTGGATAATTCTCTGTTCAAATGGAAAAGAAGTTCTTCCATGATTTGTAACTATGCGTGCCATTTCAATTGGAGTCGAAATCTGTACTTATTTGATGGGGATGGAAGTGCGTATTTGGATAAAGTTGGAACCACCAAATTGTTAAAACGGGATATCATACTGGTTTGTAAAAACTTGATATTTGATTCACAAGTTGCAATTAAGAATGATCAAGGTCACTATGAGTTTTATAGAAGAAAAAGAGGTGTTTTCCAGGGGTTTCCTTTACTGGGAACATTTTGTGATATTATCTATTCAGCTATGGTTGAAGAAAAGTTTAACTTCTTGCAGAAGTCAGAGTCATTGTTTTTGCGATTAGCAGATGATTTTTTGCTTATAACGGTAGATCTACAGGACTGTAACAAGTTGAGAAGCATGATAAATGGTCTGGAACTACATAAGTTTGGTGCATACGTAAATATTGAAAAGACTTTATTTAGTTGTACTAGCGATATCAACAGTTCCAGTATAAAATTTGTTGGATTGGAATTAGATTTGTCTAACTTGGAAATAAAAATGGAATACCTGGGTCATAGGTTACACACCTCAAAGTATCGATCATTCAAAACGCTTTTGAGTTGCTTGTACCAATACTACAAGAATCGGTTACATGGATTTTTGTTGGACTATTTATCGGGTTCATTGGAGAGTGTATTATGGAACGTGCAAAAGTTACAGGAAATGGTTTTAACAAAAATTTTTCATGACTATAAACGTGTCCAGAAAAGTGATGCATTTTGCAATGATAAATTCATCAGTTTTCTAAAAGATGTTCTCAATTACACTGTGGCTAAATTTATTGAAGTCAACAATTCTATTGAATTTCTCGATATTCTAATATCAGAATACCATGCGTGCATTTTCAAGTGCGTTGGAGGCAAAAAGGAATTTACATATCTTCATGATGCCAATCTAATATAAAAAGAAAAACAAATAAATATACAACTACACAATTCCAAAAGAACTTTTTAAATTCTCGATATCTTTCTGTGACCTCATTTTCTCCACTTCAGCAATTCCTCCTGATTTTTTAAGTTTATTATCTTCAACAAAATCACCTAATTCCTCTTGAAACTGATTAAGCTTCATCATTTCACGTTCCTTTTCCCTCAACTTTTCTGCTCGTTCAATTGCTTCCACTCTACTTTGATGATTGGGTACAAGGGCAACCACTTCGTTCAAAACTGCATCCTTTAATTCATGTAAGCTTTCACCAGGTTCAGGTATATAGAGATTTGCAACAACTTTGTTTCGTTTTCTGGTACTTCCTTTACTTTGTTCGATAGAACATTGTTCAATCAAGGTAAATGTTTCTTCCATTTTTTTGATGTCTTCTTCCAAGTCAATAGCCAATTCATCTTGCACTTGGAAAAAGTGTTGTTCTTCGCATACCTTGTCAAGTTCAGTTTCCCAAATCTTCTTCCAAACTGTTCTCTCTTTAGAGATAAATTCGGACATGCTACGAAGAGCCATTTTTGCATTCTCAATTTCTTTAAAGGTATTCTTTATTTGTTTTTCACTAATCCTAACACCTCTTTGAGCAACATCCTTTCTTAATTCCTCGACCAAATCTTGCAAATCGTCAACTTTAGTGATCAATACGTCAGACTCCTCGGATAATTTAGCATGACACGTTTCCATAAATGAACGATTGGAATCTTTTGATATTTCAAGACCATGTTCTTGGAATTGTCCAAGCTTTTCTGTTAATGCCAGAATAATCAGCTTGAAATTTTCAACTGATGATCTATGTATTTGTCTAAGGGCCCTCAAATCCTGTTCTATTTTACGGATCTTCTTTGAGTCATATGAGGATGTACTGGCGGTTGAATTAGTGTCTTTTTGACTAGTAGATATGATAGGTGCAGGAATATCTATCGTTGAAATCGACTCCTTTACTTGTACAATGAGATCTGAATTCATAGTTTCAATTTTCTTTGTCAACTCCTGCATTTTGAGTTCTAAGTCATTTATTGCTTTTGATTGAGTATCAGGTTCATTCAAACACAAGACGGTTCCTGATTTGACGTCTTGTAACAGTGATTCTTCAAGTTCATAAAATACACCAGTCCTGGGGTCTTGGATGTAAATTTCAGGAAAACTTGATGTTCCAGGTGAATAGGCAAACTTCTCGACAAACAAAAGTCTAAGGAAAGCAAAAGTTACTGGGAATTTAATATCAACTTTTTTAGTTTTCTTGTTTATTCTCAAGAACAAGTAGGAATTGTTACCCTCTTCACTTGAAATAGTTGGCTTTTCATCAAAACCTTCTCCCTGTGAAGCTTCAGTCTGGTCGAAACTGTGAGATGCTTTAATACTTGGTAATGTATTAGTCGTAGACATGTTAGCAAGTCTTGCATATTGATAAGCACTGAATCGTTTAGAAGCACGACGTTGAAGTGTATCACTTTTTTGAAGTTGTGATAATGCATCGGTTTTAGGAGGTTGAGACGTTTGGGATGAGGCTCTTTCAGGAATATTTGGATCTAATAAACTTGTTTTTGATGCATTTTGAGATGTTGAAGTTGATCCTATACTGTCAATCAGGTCTCTTGATTTTCGATCATGGGACAATGTCTTTGCTTTAGCTTGTTTAGCTTTCAAGTTTTGTAACAAAGTAACTATGATATTTCTAATATTTGGTAAGAATCTATCTAAATTCTCCTGTGAAGGTGACTCGCTTAGTGCATCTTCTAATATAATTCTAAGGGCTTGAGGTACATTTCCAATATCTGATATATCAATTCCATTGCTAGTGAACGCTCTTGTAGCCGCTCGGAAATCATTTCCAAGTTTAACATAGGCATCTGATACAAACTTGTCATCTGCTTCCTGACGAGCCCATTGAGTCAAACTCTCCAATAAATGCTTGGTGGATACTAGAAGTCTAGTTACACTTGACTCAATGCTGTTCAAACGTCTACTTCCACTTCCTGACATGTTGGTTGTTGACATGAGTTCTGTTGTTTATCCAAGTTTTTTTGGTGTGTAATTAATTTTGATATACACCTTTTTTTTCCCCTTCTTGAGAGATACTACATGTGAACCTAATTATATAACCCGTAGGTTTTTGCAAAGTCAAAAATAAAACTATATATATTGTTAGAGGGAAAGCGTAATAAGGAGAAGATTAAGTTACTATCCCAGTCTCTAGCTGAAGTACTTTTGGACAATATCAATATCAGCTGGATTCTTTTGTAAAAGAGCTATGGCTTCGCTATGAGGTATTGAACCCAACAATTGTCTAGTTGAAGCAACGACTCTTTCTGCTGTAGCCCCTGTAATAGAAGCATGCGCTAAAGCTTGAATAACAGCATCAACAACTTTGGGAATTTGATTGTTAATTGAAGGGTGATTGTTTTCAATTAATTCACTTAAAAACATATAAGCAAAAGGAGCGGCTGACTCATCTTGAACAATTGGTAACAATGTGATCCATTGATCAATAATTGTATTCAAATTTGGAATTGTAGTGGAAAATCTGTGGCAAATCTTGGCAATGGCAGCAACACAATTTTCAGTAGCATGAATATTTTCATCTGCTCTTGCATCAGGGACTGAAGCCATTTTAAACATAGGTTCTAAGCAAGCTAAACAAAATTGAGCATAATCTTCACCTCCAAATTGAGCTGCCACACCAACAGCGTATGAACTTGCTTGTCTAATACTAGCATGGGGTGAAGTGATTGATTCAGCAATCACATTAGCAAACATATCTCTATAAATAACTGAATTTGGGCCACAGTGTTCTAAAATATCACATATAACACATAATCCACAAAGTTTGATATTTGTATTTTCATCGTTAATAAATGAGGCAACTGTTTGAATTAGATTTTGGAAATGGGGAAGGAAATTAGCTTGTGAGTTCTTGAAAATTGCTGAAAGTGCCTTGTTAATTTCATCAAGCAATTCCTCGTCGGTATATTCATCTTCGTCTTCTTCAACATCTTCGGTATATTCGTCATCTTCATTATCACGAGCTTTGATTCTTTCACAAATTTCAACAAGGTTAGTATTAATGGATTTGGCCAATGAGTCTAACTGAGGAGAAGAGAGTGATTTAGGACCTAACACAGTAATACATTCAACTAATGCAGTGTAATATGCCACAAGCAATTCTGGTACAGGTTCATTAGTCAACACTTCAACCAATTTTTCGGAAATTTTTGACCAAAACACCAATGTCTCAGTAGAGTTGTTTCCAGTTGCAATAACGGAACATTTGAGTAATGAGGCAAGTGTCAAAGCAGCAGATCCTCTTACACCATCATGTAAATAAAAGTCCAATCCTGGAATAGCAATATCTTCGATGATTTCTTTTACCCAGGGGAAAAAATCACCTTTTAATTGAATAGCATAAGTTCTAAGTAAATCTATGGCAGCTACTTTTTCATCCAAGGCAGCAGTATGTACTGCAATCAACTTCCCTGATAAATTAATTACATCCCATTCTTCATTTGAATTGAACTCTTCTGCTTGTTCCTCTTCCAACAATGAAATATCTTGGGTTGCTTTTGCTGAAGCCAATAGTGGTGGTAATACTGAAGGTAAATATGGTAAGAAATCTTTACCTATTATCCTACAAATTCTTCCCCAAGCTTGTTCAAGATATTGTTTGATAGGATCATCATCTTGGATTGCAGTTTCTTGAATATGACCGAATAATTGAATTAAATCTTGACAATGAGGAGCAAACTTTTCTTTTCCAACTGCCAAAGCAATTAATGTTGAACACTCAATACATTTTGCCTTTAATAATCTATTTTCATCCCCCATTTCTGTCTTTAAAACATCTGTAAGTAATGGCATCAATGTATCATAATATTTTATAAATGTCTTTTCAGCTGCATCAGCAATAATGGCAATTGTGGTCAATACTTGTTCCTGTACATAACGTTTAGGTGATTGTAATAATCCCAATAAATTACTCAACAATTGATCTAAATATGGTTCCAAAATCTCTTTTGTGGCAGCTTCAGAAAAGTTAACTAACGCAGCAGCAGCATGTGCTTGAACCCTTGGAACTGATTTGTTTGTCAATTTTGATATTAACGCTGGTAAAATCTTATGACCAGAACTTCTTTGAATCACATCAGCAAAATCGGTGGACATTTGACCCAAAGCATTACAACAAGCATATTGAACTCTTGGATGTTCATCTTCCAAAGCTGGTAATATCATATCCAAAATCTTGGGAATTTCATTCATCAATACATCAGCACAACCTTCTGCAGCAGAAGAAATAGCCATAAGTGCAGCTTGACGTTCTCTCCAATCTGCAGATTGTATCATCACGGGAAGATATTGGAAAAGAGGTGCAGCTAATGCTTGACCATTTAATCTTAAGGCAGTTCTATCTAAAGCTTGTCTGGCTGCATCATATTCCGGTTCCTCATCTTCGTCTTCAGTATCATCATTGTTATTCCATTCAGCTGCATCATCATCACCTATACAAACTTCTGTTAACATGGATAATGTAATTAAAATCATTTGTTCAGTATACGAAGGAGTACGCTTACACATTGAAGGAGAAACTTCAGCAAATGTAGTAAGTAATTCAAGTGATGCCATTCTTGTACTTGATTCCAAATCTTTGTTTTTAGAAATTGCAGCACAAAAATCAATAATTGTTGGAAACATATCTTTGAACATTTTTGGAGCCAATTCAACTAAATCAATCAAAGATTCTAATACTAATGCCAATGCTTGATCTTGTCCATTTTGTAAAAATCTAGGTAATGAATTTAACAAATTTGGTAATAATGGAGATAAAGATTGCCAGTTTTTCTTTGGAAGTTCTCTAAAAAAGGCCACAAAAGCTGTACATGCTGCAATACGAACATCATCACTTTGGTCATCAAATCCAGCATTAAAAACAGGTAAAACTTGATCCAAATAAGATTTGTCAATCAATTCAGGAGTAGAAGAGAAAACTCTAAAGGCAGATTCACGGAAACTTGGGTCGGGATTTCTAGTGGCTTCAAATAAGGTTGGAATTAATTCGGTCCATGTGCCTGCTGGTGATGCATCCTCTTTAGCAACCTCGGAAATTGCGTCGGAAAGTTTGTGCCTTACTTGATTTGATTGCTGTTCTGTAAACCCTTTCAATAGAATTGATCTAATTTGAGCTCTAACTGGTTCACTAATAACACCTATAGTTCTGTCGGTTACACTAGATAATTCACGAGGTGATTTTATAGCAATTCTTCTAAATAAAACTGCAGCAAAGGATCTAATATTATCATTGTTTCCGGAACATGATTGCTCAGCCAAGAAAACAAGAAGCATTTCAACATTAGAAGGTACAGTCCACTCATTTTCGAGCGATTTTTCAGCAGCAGACCTGACAGTATTGTCTGAGGATGATAAATTGTCCAATAACTGTGTTAATACGCTCTGTATATCTTCTGGTAATAATGACATTTTTTGAAGCGAAAAATAAAGAGCAAGAAAATCAACTCAGTTCTTTAATATAAAAGCCCAATTTCAATACTCCCAATAGTATGAGGGAACTGGTATAGGTACAGGTACTTTTTGCAAGCTGTGATTCCGCTACTCAGTGATTTGACGAAACTCCCTTAACAAATTTTCAAATTTTAAAAGAAAAAAAAAGAAAAAAAGAAGTGGAAAAAAAAAACTACGAAGAGTTCACGTGATTTGAGTATTTCCTTTTAGGGAAGTCAAGGTTGGTGAAGAGTCAATAAAAAAAGTGTATGTTGTACAACAATCGTTAGAGGTTTAAGTTATACCATATGTAAGGTAACTCGTAATTTATATAGTGTGTGTTTTTCGATGTTTTCGTATCTACATGTTTTTGTTGTAAAAATTTTGCTATTTTTGCTATTCTTGCTATTCTTGCTATTTTTCACTATTTTTCACTATTTTTCTAGAATAAAACCTTACTAAGATCTTTATTTGATATAGGTAAAAAATATACCAATATGGAAAGTTGACAAGAGATCTTTCAAAGGTTCAAAAACAAATTCCAGCGTTGATATTGCAATCTTTCATAAGTAATATTTCAGTAGAAGCAAGCATCACCACTAAATAACACAAACAACATTACAAATAGTCGACATTCTACAGCATTAAAACGTTACACCAAAGCTAGGCTACCTGTTAGTGTTGTTCACAGAGAAAGTTAACATACTTAAGAAACCAAATTCTATCAACTATTTATTTACATATTGTTTCTTATTTTTTCAAAATAGTAATAACGTCTTCATCTTCCAAAACATGTCCAAGTCCAACGATTTGAGGTTGATGCTTCACTGAAGTACCGAAAACCAATGCATTTCTAAAATCATCTACTAATGACTTGTGAATGGAATTACAGAAATCTTCCACGGTACATCTATCATTTCTTAAAACTACTGGTTCATTGAAATCAGGCAATTTACCCTTTGGTTTAGTATAAACTCTCACCAAGTTAAGCTTCTCCCACATCATTTCCAATAAATCATCCAAGTTCCAACCATTACCTGAGGAAATAGGAATAGCATCTGGAATCTTGGTTAAAAGATTCAATTCTTCTATTGAAAATGAATCAATTTTATTCAACACGTAAATTGCAGGTATATATCTTCTTGCTTTAGATTCTATTGCATCAATCAAGTCATCAACAGTGGCATCACATCGAAAGGCAATGTTTGCAGAATTAATCTTATATTCTGACATAACAGCTCTAATTTCATCATTATCCAAATGTGTTAATGGAACTGTGTTGGTTATGTTTATACCACCTCTTTCCTTTTTTGTAATGACAATGTTCGGCGGTTGTTTGTTTATCCTTATTCCCATTCCTTCTAATTCATATTCGATAATTCTTTTATGCTGTAAAGGTTTATTGACATCCAAAACCAAGAATAACAAGTTGACTGATCTGGCAACAGCAATAACTTGTCTACCTCTACCTTTACCATCTTTTGCTCCTTCAATAATACCTGGTAAATCTAACATTTGAATCTTTGCCCCCTTATATTTAATTGTTCCAGGAACGGTAGTTAAAGTAGTAAACTCATAATCTGCTGCTTCTGAATGAGTCCCAGTTAATTTTGATAATAAAGTTGATTTACCAACAGAAGGGAATCCAACAAACCCAATAGAGGCTACCCCAGTTCTTGCTACATCAAATCCAATACCAGCACCTCCACCACCTCCAGATGAACTGTCAGTTAATAATTCTCTCCTTAATTTAGCTAATTTAGCTTTAAGTTGACCCAAATGAAAAGAGGTAGCCTTGTTCTTTTGGGTCTTGGCCATTTCATCTTCAATAGCCTTAATCTTTTCCACTGTTGTCATAGTGTCTTTTTTTTAGTTCTTGGTTACTAACTGGTGAAATGGTAAATAATGATCTAGTATAAAAAATTTTTCATACTATAACATGTCTTGTAGGTCGTGTGAATTCCAAGAACCATTTTTGTGCGTTTGATGATCTCAACATAGTTGAGAAGGAAAAAAAAAGTGAAAAAAAAACTTCATACATAATTTCAAATTCATTTTGTTAGTTACTAGATTAACAATGGCTAAAAAAGGAAAGAAAGGAGGTAAATCTGGTGGAGATTTCTGGGATGACGAAGAAATGGGCCAGGATCAACCCCAAGCTGAAGAATTTGGAAACGAAAATGGAAATGGAAATGAAAATGAAAATGATGCTGAAACCGAAGCTGAACCAGTAGAAGGTACTCCAGAACCAAATGGACCTCAAGAAGCATCTGCTGATGATATTGCAGGTGACTTTTTAAGTTCAATTCGTAAGAATAAACAAAAGAAAGATCAAAAGGAAGAAGATGAAAAGTCAAAATCTAAAGATGGACCAAAAATCTTATCCAAGAAAGAAAAGGAAAAATTAAAGAAAGAAGCTGAAAAGCAAAAAAAGAAGGAACAATCCCAATTGAAGAAAGCTCAACAAGCATCTAAAAAGGAACAAATAAAACAAGCCAATAAGCAAAATGAATCAGCTAGAGTTTCTGTTTCTGCAACCCCTGAACCTCAAGAAACAACTGAAGAGGAAAAACAAGAATCTAAACCCAAACCAGCAGCCAAAAAGGGAAAGAAAGCCCCAGCTGGTCTTGCAGCTTTGAAGAAACAATTGGAATTAAAGAAACAATTGGAAGAAGAACAACGCCGTATAGAGGAGGAAGAAGAACAACGTAGAGCTGAAGAAGAAAGACTTGCTGCTGAAGAAGAAGCTAGAAAAGAAGCTGCAAAGGCTGCAAAGAAAGAAAAGGAAAGGTTAAAGAAGGAACAATTAAAGGCCGAAGGTAAACTCTTGACCAAGAAGCAAAAAGAAGAAAAGAAACTACAAGAACGTCGTCGTCAGCAATTATTACAGGCTGGTAATATTTCTATTGCTGGATTAGAAAAATCAGATGAAACACCAAAACCAAAGAAGGTTGTTTACACCAAGAAAAAGTCCACCAAGGCAAAGACCTTTATTCAGAAACCAGCAGTTTCCAAGGCTACTGAAAAAAAAGACGAAGATGAAGAAGAGGCATTGGTAGATGATTGGGAAAAGATGGCTTTGGATGATGATGAACCGGTTGCTGAAGATTGGGAAACTACCTTAGATGAAGAAGCTAAGGAAGAGGAGGAAGAAGAAGAACAAGAACAAGAACAAGAAGAGGAAGAAGATGAAGCAGAAATTCAAGCTAGAAAAGAAGCCGAAGCTAAAGCCAAAGCTGAACGTGAAGCCAGAATTGAAGCTGAACGTAAATCCAAGGAAGAAGCTGAACTCAAAGCTAAAGAAGAAGCTAAAAAGGCTACTGCCAAGGCTTCAACTCCATCTGATAAAGACTTGCGTTCTCCAATTTGTTGTATCTTGGGTCATGTCGATACTGGTAAGACCAAATTATTGGATAAAATTCGTCAAACCAATGTTCAAGGTGGTGAAGCAGGTGGTATTACCCAACAAATCGGTGCTACTTATTTCCCTGTCGAAGCCATTAAACAAAAGACTGCAGTTATGGCCCAATATGAAAAACAAACTTTTGATGTTCCTGGTTTATTAATTATTGATACTCCAGGGCACGAGTCATTTACTAATTTAAGATCTCGTGGGTCTTCATTATGTAACATTGCCATCTTAGTTATTGATATCATGCATGGTTTAGAACAACAAACTCTTGAATCTATTAGATTATTAAGAGATAGAAAAGCCCCATTCATTGTTGCCTTGAATAAAATTGATAGATTATATGATTGGAAAGAAATACCAAACAACTCATTCAGGGATTCGTTTGCTAAACAATCAAAGGCAGTTCAATCAGAATTCCAAAACAGATATGAACAAATTAAGTTGGCTCTTGCTGAACAAGGGTTGAATTCTGAATTATATTTCCAAAACAAGAATATGGCTAAATACGTTTCTATTGTTCCAACATCTGCTGTTACTGGTGAAGGTGTTCCAGATTTATTATGGTTATTACTTGAATTAACTCAAAAAAGAATGTCCAAGCAATTAATGTACTTGTCTAAAGTTGAAGCTACTATTTTGGAAGTTAAAGTTGTTGAAGGTTTTGGTTATACCATTGATGTTGTCTTATCCAATGGTATCTTAAGAGAAGGTGATCGTGTTGTATTATGTGGTTTGAATGGACCTATTGCAACAAATATTAGAGCATTATTGACTCCACCTCCATCACGTGAATTACGTATTAAATCTGAATATATTCATCATAAGGAAGTTAAAGCAGCTTTAGGGGTTAAGATTGCCGCTAATGATTTAGAAAAGGCAGTTGCTGGTTCTCGTTTAATTGTTGTTGGTGAAGATGACGATGAAGAAGAAATTATGGATGAAGTTATGGATGATTTAACTGGATTATTGGATTCAGTTGATTCTTCTGGTAAAGGTGTAGTTGTTCAAGCTTCTACTTTAGGTTCATTAGAAGCATTATTAGATTTCTTAAAGGATATGAAGATTCCAGTAATGTCTATTGGATTAGGTCCAGTTTATAAAAGAGATGTTATGAAAGCTACTACAATGTTAGAAAAAGCTCCCGAATTAGCAGTTATGTTATGTTTTGATGTTAAGATTGATAAAGAAGCAGAACAATATGCTGATGAACAAAACATCAAAATCTTTAATGCTGATATTATTTATCATTTATTCGATGCCTTTACTGCTTATCAACAAAAATTACTTGAAGCTCGTCGTAAAGAATTTATGGAATATGCTGTGTTACCATGTGTATTGAAAACCATTCAAATTATTAACAAAAGAAATCCTATGATTATTGGGGTTGATGTTGTTGAAGGTGCAGTTCGTGTTGGTACTCCAATTTGTGCAGTCCGTAAAGATCCCGCCACTGGACATCCAAATATCATGGTGTTGGGTAAAGTTACTTCATTAGAAGTTAATCATAAATCAGTTGATTCTGTTAAAAAGGGTCAAACAGCAGCTGGTGTTGCTATGAGATTGGAAAATCCTTCATCTGCTCAACCAACTTGGGGTCGTCACGTTGATGAAACTGATAATTTATATTCGTTAATTTCTCGTAGATCTATTGATACTTTGAAAGATCCTGCATTCCGTGATACAGTTTCTCGTGATGATTGGTTATTAATTAAGAAATTAAAACCAATTTTTGATATTAAGTGATGAATGACTTTTTGCATATTAATGTTTAATAATATTCTCTATATATATTTATAAATATATTTACTGTTATTTGATTGTGTTTTTAAGTTTGTGCTATATATAGAAACAAAGTATTCCCTTTTCAACAATCTATAGCCAAATAAAGTCATTTTACATTACTATAGATTTATAACAATTTGAGGTATTTTTGGTAACATTCGCCGAAAAGTAGTAATAATTAACCACTTCACCAAAGCAGAATTGGTTCAACTACAAATAAGAAAATGTTTTATATAACAACATATAACATAATATAAATTAAAATCTATATAAAGCTCAAATAATAATTTGAGGTGATCTTATAAGTCTTTTCAAGATTACTTCAGAATTTTAAAGTCAATCTTCCTAACTTAATCGCTAGATATTACGGCATGTATTCTCTCGGCCTGTCGATCACAAAACTAGACGCGTCCTAAGGTTATAAAGCAATATGATAATGAAGTAGCAAATTATAAAGCAAAACAATTATAGCAATAAATAATTAAGCAAAATAAGTATAGCAAATAACTAGCAAATAAATAGCAAATAAATAGCAAATAACTAGTAAATAACTAGCAAATAACTAGCAAATTAAAGTATAATGTGGTTAACCGCTGGGAAAAATTTCAATGTTTGATGTCATCATATTTCATGTGAGTAATTTGATTGATATTAATATAATGAAGCAAGTATTACATAACTTATCTTTGTTAATCATTTAGAATTGATTGACAATAAGAAAGAAGAAAAAGAAAGTGGTGTAAATTTAAAATTCTTGAAAGAAGAATTTGGGGCCTTTTTATATTGTGGTTTTTTGCAACAATTGTAAACCACAAATAAACCTAGTTAATCACCGAAATTTAACATAAACTCCGGTTATCTCCATAAACACCGAATCAATAAAAGTAGTAGATTATACTTGAGATATATCTCCAATTGGTTTATTAGTTAGTATGAGAACTATATATCCAATAACAGATTGGTGTATAAAAGTCAAGTAGTCAATAATTCTAGTATAAATCTATGGTTCACCTATTATAACCAACGTTTGTGATCGTTTATCCTAAATTATAAAATTGAATTACCATGGTTTTAACTTGATTGCAAAAAAAGAACACAAGAAGGTCGTGCAAATCATACCAATTCTTGCACCAATAAACTTCTCTTATTTCGTAAGGAAAAAAAAAGAGGTGAAAAAAAGTGTTAACAAAAAGATAGTAAACCAAGGTTAGATATAAACCAGTGAATCATGCAAGACTTACCACCTATTGGGGGATATGAACCAATTCAATGGAAGAGAAATATTCCAACTAGAGGGTTTAGTGGGACTGTTTATTTTTGGGGTCTTACTGGATTAATGGCATTTGGATTTTATAGATATTATAAGGGAGTTGATGAACAACGAGAATTATTAAGAGAAAAAGCATACGCACGTTTTAATTTAGAACCATTATTATTAGCAGAAGAAGATAGAAATCTTTCTAGAAGATATTATGCTGAAATGGCCAGACAAGAATTGGTTAGAGAAACAATGAGTCCTGAAAGAAAAGCCAAATTTGATGAAGAAGTTTATCATGATAAATCCAAGTTCCGTTTCCCAAGATATACTGCTGGTATTGATGCAAAGGATCTTTAAGTTTAGAGCTTATTCCCATTCATTTCTATTCTAGTTAACTCAAAAGCATGTCCATTGAATTTTTTATAGTAAACGAATTATGTCTGTTTTTTTTAAAAAAAAGAATAACAATAGTTGAAATTGACAAGTTACGTTTTCTTAATTGAGGTTATAAGAGAAAAAAAACTATATATAGCCTTTTTTGTATATTTTCTGTACGATTCAATACTATTTATTGTAAAAAAAAAAGTTATTACGGCATAACAATAGTGACACATACTTGGCGGAGTTTGGAAAAACAAAATAAGAAAAAAAAAACGTTTTTTTTTTTTTGAAAAATTCACTAAAGGTTATCTTACTTATCAACAAAACACCAAGAATGTCCTTAAAAATTAGTACAAAAGAACAAGTAACTGAATTACTCGATAAATACGACTACTTTATTTTCGATTGTGATGGTGTTTTATGGTTAGGGGATCATTTACTTCCTCATATTCCAGAAACATTAAAAATGTTAAAGGATCAAGGTAAAACCGTTATCTTTGTTACTAATAATTCTACTAAATCTCGTAATGATTATTTACACAAGTTTGAAAAATTAGGTATTTCAGGAATTACCAAAGATGAAGTGTTTGGATCTTCATATGCATCTGCTGTTTATGTTGATAAGATTTTAAAATTATCCAAGGACAAGAAAATATGGGTTTTAGGAGAAGGAGGTATCGAACAAGAATTACATGAATTAGGTTATACCACTGTTGGTGGTACTGATCCAATTTTAGTTGAAGATGGAGTTAAATTTAATCCTGATCATCCTTTAATTGAAAAATTAGATAAAGATGTTGGAGCTGTATTATGTGGATTAACATTTAATATAAATTATTTGAAATTATCAATTACATTGCAATATTTATTAAAAGATAATAAATCACTTCCATTTATTGCCACCAATATTGATTCAACATTTCCTACCAAGGGTAAATTATTAATTGGTGCGGGATCTATTATTGAAACTGTTGCATTCGCTAGTGGTCGTCAACCCGATGCAATTTGCGGAAAACCAAATCAAGCAATGATGAATGCAATTAAGGCTGATAATCCAGGATTACAAGAAAATCCAAAGAAGGGTCTTATGATTGGTGATAGATTAAATACTGATATGAAATTTGGTAGAGATGGGGGATTAGATACTTTATTAGTTTTAACTGGTATTGAAACTGAAGAAAATGTGTTAGCCTTGTCTAAAGATGTTGCTCCAACTTATTATGCTAAAAAGTTGGGTGATTTATATGAATTTTAGAAAATGCAAATTTATAGAAAAGAGAGTTATAGATGTAGATTAAATAAACTGATTTAGAATAACAGTTGGTGAGAATGTAAAGATTTATATCCTCTAGTAAGGAAAGTCAAGGATATGAATTCTCGAGTCATTTCGGTTAATATCTTCTTCAAACAGGTTAGAGTTTTTATTGATTTAGTTCCCCTCTTCTTTTGGAATATGGACAAAGATAAATATCAACCACATTTATTCCAATAGTGGATGATGTCGCAATAGAAATGAAAGCCAATATCAAGCAACTATCCTAATAGTCACCTATCAGTCTGGGAAAATCTTCTGGATCATGAATGCTAATAATTTTTGGAGGACGTCCATCGGAATATCTTGTAATAAAATAACATCGTTCATTTAGCAAAACCTGTTCCAACTTAGGACATCCAGGAAGCGTGAAAAAGCCAATCATACGCACATCCATAGCCTGAACATATTCATAGTTTTGCTGAGGAGTTCGATAGATTCTATTAAATTCATCCAATCCATCCGGACATATTCTATGAGGGTAACTGGTGCAAAGGTTTATTCTTACAATAGAGTGTCCTTGTCTTTCCAAGAATTCATTCATTGAAAACTCGCCATGAATATGCTTGCGAGCACGAAAAGGTGGTATGGCTCTTAGTTGTAAACTTGAAAGACTGTTGGGTTTCAATGAATTAATCAATCTTGAGAATTCAATATGTCGAGAAGTCAATAATAAATGCTTCAAATTAAATAACTGGGACATCAAATTCTGCAAATCACTTTCATAAGTTGGCGGTGGGTTTTCTTGCAGACAAAAATGAAGTTCAAGCAACGTTAGTTTACTTAAGTTAAACATACTTCCCAAGTCAGTGATAAAGGCTGGATTGATGGCACTCTTCCAAAATATTCTCAACTGTTGCACTTGCAATTGCTTGATTTCATTAAACTTGAATAAATGATGGAAATGGTCAAACACTTCACGAAGTTTTAGTATTTGGAGATTTTCAAATTTCGGGATATTTTGGAAGTGCTCATAAGAAGGTGGAAACCTTAAGAGACATAATTCCTGTATCAGTGCTATATGCTCAGATTTCATTTCCTGAAATATGGACGAATTGTCAAGTATAAACTGATGAAGCCGACCAACCTGTGTTTCCTGCAAATACCACAGCAGTCCAACTGTGGGAAATTCTACTAGTATCGTAAGTTGTGGGAACCACAGATTTAGAATATCAAACCATTCGTAACTAGATTTAATGTCGTTACCGAAAACAATGTTTCTCACAAGATCCAATTTCATCTGCTTATACAATTCTTCAAACCTTGTAGTATTATTGATAATAGTAAATTTGATATAGAAAGGAGTATGTATGTCACGAGATATTTTTAGTGGCAGCAAATCTCCAGTTACATAAATTGAATTGAATAATTTCCTTTTCCCAGGTTGGTAGAACCTTGAATGAATTGCCATAAGCTGTGTAACTTCTATTTGGTTGAGATGAGAAAAGATCAACAAAAGCATTTCGTCTGTTAATGAAATTATTGACAATGTATCTGGTTCTGGTTCTAGTTCCATGTCATATTCAGATTTCTTACCGGGTTCAGGCTGCAATGGCAAAGAAGGTGTGCCAATATGTCTAGGGTACACATCATTTCCTGAACCATTTATTCTCCTCAATTCACGTAGAATTAAGAGTTGGATGACAATCAAAATCCAGCTAGTTATTGACATGGAAAACCTATCTATGATGCACACAGAAGGAGGTAAAACTAATCTCTAAATGTTATTTTAGGCCACTTAAATAAAGATCTTACACTTTCCTAAAACCCAGGATATAATTAATAACAGAATTAACTTAGGAACAGCACTGAAATAGAACATAATGTAACAGAATTTATAATAAAATTTAAACAGGTAGCTGAATAAAATACTAAAATATCCAAAGAATTGATACAATTTGCTCTAAGTAGCTTATACCAACAACCTACTACTATGATAATGGAAAAAACCTCAACTCAAGGTAGCACACAGTTATATTTGTGGTTTTTTTTTGCAATTCTTTGAACAGTCATTACAAACAGATTGCAAAAAAGAGCACAAACAGAAACATACTTAAATAACTTGTTTTTCCTGTTGACTTTGAAGAAGCATCTCGAAGACAAATATATATGTCAAATGCCTCCTAAACCTGAACCAGAACCTAAAAAAGATGATGATGAAGTACCTGATGATCATGAAAATTTCATAGAACTTCAGACGTTATCAGAAAAGGTGACCACAGAAGCAATTCAAGACCATCAAGCTAAATCTTCCCAAACCAATTTACCTTCTGAAAATCTTACATTTATTTCAAAGAACAGTTCAGATTCATCTCTATGGAAAAGAACAAGTGGTAGAGGTAACTCTGAAATAAGAAACTTAAGTTCCAAATTAGATACTTTACTCATCAAACAAAACAGCCAACTTAATTAAGATTCAAGCTACTCAAATCAATTTGCTAGTTTTGGTTTAAATAAAACAACTCTCCCCTATCCACCTAATACCTTAGATCCTACTCAGTTTAATAACATTCCTCCAACATCTCAAGAAAGTGACGAGCCAAATCTCCCACGATTTTACCCCAAAAATTCCAGAGGCGATTCTCCATCCCTTGAGATTCATACAACAAGATTAGAAGACAAGGAAAAGCTCCCTGCAGCTTTCTTAATTGAACAAAAACATAAAATTCCAAAATCTTTACGGATGGAAGTAGAACAAGGAAATGAACATGCTATGGAAATTTTTTTGAATGAACTCCAAAGTGATTTTAAGAAGAATAAAAGTGAATGGGGAACAACTCCTGATTTATCCAACTTTCCAAGTCAAGTCTATGATATATTTAGGGAAAGTTATGAAAGTGTAACTGGTGAAAGTTCTCTTAGAAAAATGTTTTTATTCTACTTTCGGAACCAAGTGTTAGACGAAGAGTCTGGTACTTTGAAGAAAGGGAGCAAAAATAAACTATATAAATTGGGGTTAAGAGCAACCAATGATTTTATCGATCACATGGAACCAATTCTCACCAAACCAAAAGTGGGATTAAGTAAAATCACCGAAGCATCATTATTCAAAGGTGTAGAGAGATATCTTGGAAGTATCATTTTAGATAATAAAAAGTTTATTTCATCGCCAATACAAATTAATAGAATTAAGAAACATATTGAAAGGGATTCCATAGAACTATTGTGTGATTACAATTCTTCAGGTCCTTTTTATGAAGTCAAGAAAGTGTTTGGAGTTGATAAGGATACATGTGAGATTATTTTGAAAACTACAGAGGTAATTGCAAGGGTAATTCCAGGGAAGTATTGTTGTTGGGTTTGGATGTTATTATTGTTATATATTTTGTATATTTTGTATATTAAAGTGTAGTATATAAATAGCTGGCAAAATCAAAGTTTATTGATGTATTTTTTACAATCTCTTCTTGATTAGGATTTACAACTACTACATCATAGAGTCACTTTTAACCTAGTCGGGGAAGTCTATAAACCTTAAATCACCAGAAAATATTGCAAGTGATATTTCTATGTTAGAAGAATTTTTCGTCGTATGTGTTTTCGATGATGTCATAGGATATTTTTCTTTATTTTTTTTTCTAGATGAATGGTATGGAAAACTAGGATGCAGGTATATGTAACCAAAACGACCTAGAATAATTGTAGAATTGACTTTGTAAGGTAATATTTAACAAATATATATTAATTGTATGTTGTATGCACTTTGTACTATTTGGAGAAGCCAAAAGTCTAGAATCAAACTATTGTCGATCCATTTTTTTTTTTTTTTGACTTTCAACAACAATACGAAATTGCAAAAGCCCAAGAAATAGCAAAGTAAACAAAAAAAAATAAATATAAAACATCGACAAGAATGGAATAGTCACTTCCATAGTAGTAAAAGCATTTAATTTGTGAACTAATTCTTATAACCGAGTATTAGCTGACCTTGTCACTAAATCTTTTTCTTTTTTAGGATCTCGTTAATCATTTTATTTTGGGCTAATTCGTTTTTTTTTTTCCTATTGTGTTGCGTGTTGTGGTAGTATCACGGTTCTCACCTCTCTCACTCTCTCACGCACAAACTCTAAATCTAAAAAAATTCGTAGGCAATCTTGAACGTATTTTTCTAGAATTCCTCCTCCATCTCGAAGAGTATTTACTTACAACTCATATCCCATTCACTGGTAAAACAAAGATTCATTAATTTATTTTTAGAAATCTCCCATTGATTCTTGATTCACTCTTTTTATCCCCTCCCCTTCCCCCAATTCAATCTAACAACATCTTAATCGTGCTACCACCCCTTCCCACAAATCCTAGAATTAAACTCAATAATATAACCAAATTCACAATAGTTATTACTATCTCCAATTTAATTCTTTAAGCTTAATAATAATAAGAGTAAAATTTTCTGTTAACAATTTTTTGATATGGCTGAAGAGAAAAGGAAGAAACTACAAGCTACCGGTCTTGTAGATTGGCCAGTTTTCAGTGAAATAATAGCTATGGATGAAGATGAAGAAGGATTTTCCAATTCTTTAATTCAAACCTTTTATAGACAAGTTGAAGATACTTTTCAAAAATTTTCATCGTTAATAGTTGAAAAAAATCTTGAAGAATTATCCAAAGCAGGTCATTTTCTTAAAGGTTCTGCTGCTGCTTTAGGATTAGCTACAATTGCAACTCAATGTGAAAGAATTCAAAATTATGGTCATAAAATAAATTTTGATAATTTTGAATATCCAAAACAAGACTCAATATCACCGAATAATCAAATTAATGATGGTGAACAAAAAGATAGTACACAGGTAGCTACCACAGCTGAAAAACAGGCTCCAATACCTGATGAATCAAGTGATGATTTCTGGATAGCGTTAATTAAAGACGCATTAGAAAAAGCTCATAAAGAGTATACCAAATCAAAAAGAGCTTTAACTGACTACTATTCTTAAGAGGTAGGGTATATTAATTAAAAAAAGTGTCTGCTTTATTCGTGCTTTTCTTTTCTTTTTGCATTTTAAGTATACACAATGAAACTCGTTATTTTGTTGATTGTTTTTATACATCTGTTGTTTTATTTATATTTTCAATTCTTTTCAATGCACAAAGATCCATATATTCGATCTTGTAAGGAATATATTTTCTTAAGAAAGTAGGTATATAAATTAATTTTCCAATAGTATTATGATCCCCATTTGGGTTTAAAATTTTTGTACAAGATAATAATTCCCAATTTTCGGGATCAACCAAAGATAAATCTGGTTTAATTAATTGTGGTAAACTTTGCAACTGAGAATTATCAACGAAATAATCACATTGACTCAAAGCTATAACTTTGTCACTTTCAAATTGATTACGATTATTCATATGCAATGGAATAAAGGTAGTCAGGTCAATTACCAGGTTAGATTCATGGAAATCTCCTGGAAGAAGACCATCAAATCCACTTTCAACAAATTGAAGTCTATGATTATCAACAAGAAATAAAGATGTTGGGAAATGATACCATTCTTTACCCATACATACATTCTTGATTGTATTAGGAGTGGTAGGTTCATGTGCTAATGTAGTAAAGGTAGTTAATGGAGCTCCATAATTAACAACCAAATTCATTATTCTTAAATTGGAAATAATAATTATAGATATTATAAACCCAATTTTCAATAATTGATATAATTTAGTATATTGTTTTAATATATTGAAAATTTTTGAAACTAAAATTGCTGCCAGAAGGGTAATCAATGAATAAATTGGATACAAGAATCTTTCTTCTTTATGAGGTTGAGAAAAGAATACCCCACACCATATAATTAATTGAGTTGAGGTAAACCAAGCAATTGGTTTAACTTGGGTGACAACGGGATTGACCAATAATCCTAAAACAGCCAAAGGGAATATAATATGGAAATTCAATACTAAATTAAAAATATAATAGCTTAAAGGTTCCACGCCAAATATTTCTGGTCCTTCCCCTTCTCCTCCAAACACATTATACAAGACAATATTAACTGGTATGAATGCACCTAATTTTTGGTAAAATATAGAATCAATAATAACAATTGATATTATTATACTTGATACTGAAATCAAACAACGAAATAAAATCGTGAATTTGACGTTAGTAAGAATAATCTCAGAAATAATATAAATTCCAATTGGTATTCCCAAGGCAAGGGCAAATGGCCAACCTAATAATCCACCAACAAAATACCAAAATACACATGTAACTAATTTAGAATCTCGTTTTGTTTTTATATAATCTATTATATTCATCATAGCCAACATTGTAGTTTGCATAGCTAAAGAACTTGGCAAAAGTGCTACTCTAGCATGACTCATTCCTGGGGCAATTGTATTAAATAATAACCACCAATTAGCTAGATTAGTTGAATATTGAGATAATTTAACAAATAAACTAATTTCACAAAAGCTAGTAAATCCACATAATCCAATTAAACGAATAATATAAAAAATTTGTTCAGGAGTATCAACAAATTGTGTAATTGGTTTACCAATTAAATAATAAGGTATTAAATAAGCATAAGATCGAATTGAAAATTCTGGTGAATATTCCCAAGTTTGTTTACCAAATCCTCGAAGAAGTAAATTTAAAGGTTCCCAATAATTGAATGTTTCATCACAATCAGCAATTATCATATACAAGGTAGAATATATCAGATAACCTAGATTAAGTAGAATTAAACCATATTGAATAGGTGTTAATCTCATGGTAACTGTTGTCTAGTTTATAGGAGTGTTTTTTTTGAGTATTTTCGTGAGGCTGAATTTTTATCCTAAAAAAGGCTTTGGCGCTACCAAATGAATGTTTGTTCACGTGACTTTTTTTTTCTGAGATGAGATTTGTTATATTTTTCTTACAGAAAGAGTTAATTGTTTGCAACAGTATAAGAATTCAAAGTATGACACAAGAAACCAATCAAATAAAGATTAAATTCTTTACCACAGATGAAGATGGATCATTACATGTTTCAGATTCTCCTTTATTTGTTCCTGTATCTTTAAAAAGATTTGGGTTATCTGAAGTTGTCAATCATTTATTAAACAAACAAGATGAAGATTCTAAACCTATCCCATTTGATTTCCTTATTGATGGTGTTCTTTTACGTAGTTCAATTCAAGAATATTTAACCAAGAATGGATTATCTAATGAAGCATTTTTGACTTTGGAATATCAACGAGCAATTTTACCTCCATCATTTTTAGCATCATTTAATAATGATGATTGGATTTCTTCACTTGATTCAATAAATCCTCAATCTGCAGCAGTTATATCATCAAATTTAACAATTTCTCAAAGTAAAATTTTATCTGGTTCATATGATGGTATTGTTCGTACATATAATATGTCGGGAAAAGTTGAAAAACAATATGTTGGACATAATGCACCTATTAGAGCAGTTAAATGGATTTCCCCAACTAGAATTGTATCTGCTGGTAATGATAGACAAGTTAGACTATGGAAAACCAGTCATGAAGATGTAGTGGAAGAAACAACTGATGAAGAAGAAATTGAAGAAGGTAAAACATTGGCAATTTTGGAAGGACATAAAGCACCAGTAGTTGATTTAGCAGTGGAATTTACTACTAATAGAATATTAACTGCAGGTTATGATCAAATTATTGGATTTTGGTCAACTAATTATAAAGAAATGCAATCTATTCAACCCTTTGAATATGATTCAAATGTTATTTCTTCCTCTTCCAAGAAAAGAAGGAAAATGGCATTACAAGATGCTTCAATTAGACGTCGTTCTCCATTATCATTATTAGAGGGACATAGTCAACCTGTTGAAGCAGTTATATTTGACTCTCATGACTCAACTGTAGGTTATTCAGTATCACAAGATCATACAATTAAAACTTGGGATTTGGTCACTTCAAGATGTGTTGATACCAGAACAACTGGTTATTCATTATTATCCTTACTACAATTACCTAAATTGAATTTATTAGTTACTGGATCTTCAGCGCGTCATATTAATCTTCATGATCCAAGAGTTGGTACAAATGAACAAACTTCAACTAAATTAGTGGGACATACAAATTTTGTTGTGGCATTAACTGCATCACCTAACAGTGACCATATGTTTGCTTCTGCATCTCATGATGGTACAGTCAAAGTGTGGGATGTTCGATCTGAAAAATCATTGTATACAATTACCCGACAAGATGGACTGAAAGATAAAGTATTTGATGTATGTTGGGATAATAAAATAGGTATTATAAGTGGAGGTGAGGATAAAAAGATTCAAATTAATAAAGGATCTGATATATCTAAGTAAAGTCTATAGAATTATATACAAGAAAAGTTTTTAATTTTCTTTTCGTTTAGTAGTGAACATATTCAATCCATAAAATCCTTGCCACATACTTTCTACATCAGTAATGTAACCAAGTAATCCTGAAGTGTTACCTATACTAGAAGGATTAGAAAGAGTATTTTGATTGTCAATATCAACCCATCCCATTTTCTTGCGTACTAATCTTAATTCGTGAGCATTTAATTCAACTTGTGCTGCTGTACCATATTTAAGTGGTCCAACATTAATCCAATATCCTGATTTAGTTGAAGTAGTTAATCTTTGAATAGTATCTAAATAGTCCATTAAATTTTCAGCAGTATCTAGAAAATATACTGAAACAACAACAACATGAGTATATTTTTCAATTGAAGGTATGGAAAATTCTTGGAAATCTTGATTGTGAAGTTGTAAACAATTTGGTTTGTCACAAACAGGCAAGGACAAGTTTATTGATCGTAATTGAGATTCAGTAGTATAAAAATCGGAGTTTGTATGAACATAAGGGTGAATTGTGTAATTTTTTGCATTACCACTATAGTTAAAATCGACAAATGATGACATTAAACCTGAATATTCAATAGCATGCACTGATCCATAACCTAATCTTGCAATCTCATGAGCTATTCTACCTAATCCTGATCCTGGAACAACTATACATGTAGACAGTTTAGCTTCTTTAGGAATTATCTGAGTAAGTTGTTTAATTATATAGTTGAAAATTGGTTGTAATTCACTTCCTAGTTCTTCAACTGAATTCCAATCACGAGCATAATGTGATAATGCTTCAATTACTCGATAATTACTCGCTGAAACTCCTTTTGTTTCAGTTTGTTTAATCATTTCGAAATCTTTATATGTTATTCCATATTTATTTATACAATAATCAGCAACATCATTTATAAATTTCAGATTAGTATTAATTGCCTTAGTTACTTGAGTTAATTTATTTAAATAACCAACATCTTGACATAATTTCTGTTGTCTCCAACTCATCAATTTAAATAATCGTTTACGTCGATCCACTTGTAATTTCGATTCTTGTTCATAATTTTTGAGTGATTTTAAAGCAGTCAACAATTCAAGCTTTTGAAATTCCAGTAATATTGGAAAGTTACCACTGGAAGAATGTGCAAATGTGGTTGGATTATGAGTTGTTGTTGTTGTTGTTGTTGCTAAACTAACCAAGTTTCTAAACATGTCAGTTCGTGATACCATATTGGTGAATATAAATACGCTTACAAGAATAGGGATTTGTGAGTTTGTATAGATAACACTCAATAAATAATATAAAATCAAACAAGTTATAGTTGTGATTATTACCAATTTCAAGTCATCTGAAGCCATAGCAGGTAGTTGAACACAAGTTGTTTAGTTCTTCATATATATATTGGTTATGTAAAAAGCTGAAGGTCCTTTCCTGCATATATGAAAGTTTATACCAAAACCAAAAAAACAAAAAACGAATGATATTAAAACAAACTATCCCTTACAAAAAGATACATATTACAAACATGTCAGATAAATACGATTATTCAGATATAGAACCAGTTAAAATCAATACAGAAGAACCTCAGCTTTGTCAAATTCTTTATGATGATGAATATAAGCAAGTTATGGGTTTGATTCTTGCCTTAATGCAAGCTGAAGAGTATTCTGAACGAGCTTTAGCATTAACTGAAAAGGGAATTGACTTACTAGCTTCACATTACACTATATGGATCTATCGTTATAATATTTTAAAACATCTTAACAAAGATATGTTTGAAGAATTAGATTGGTGTGAACAAGTTGCTTTAGATAATGAAAAGAATTATCAAATTTGGAATTATCGTCAATTAATTATTGTTAGATGTATTGAAATGAATAATATATTTGATCCTCATCGAGAATTTCCTATTATGAAAGCTATGTTAGATTCTGATCCTAAAAATCATCATGTTTGGTCATATAGAAAATGGTTAGTGGAAAAATTTGATTTATATCATGATGAACGAGAATTGGAATTTGTTGAAACAGCCATAATTTCCGATTTAAGAAATAATAGTGCTTGGTCTCATCGATTCTTTTTGATTTTCAGTAGGAAGTTACTTACTGATGATGAAACAATAGCTAAAGAGATTCAATATGTTAAGGATGCAATAATTAAATCTCCTCAAAACCCTTCAACTTGGAATTATTTATTAGGAATTTATGATAAATTTGATAAAGAAATTGAAGAGTTGTATGAATTTGCTTTACAATTTGTTGATTTACAAAATGAAAAAGTTCAAAGTTCATTTGCTTTAGAGACTTTAGCAAAGATTTATAAATTACAAAAGAAATACGATGATGCTGTAAAAATGTATGATTTATTAAAGGATAAATATGATCCAATTAGAAGTAATTACTGGAAATATCGAGTTGAGACTTTGAAAGCTTGATTTAAAAGTATATGTATATGAATAATTAATGTTTTTTATAAAGTACAATTGTAGATAATCTTTTAGTCTGGGATATTACATTGAGATGCATGATTCTTTTCTATCCTTAATGTATGTGAATTCTACACCAAGAGAAAACAGAGCCGTTTTTTTTACTGTGAATTCTTAACCAGTACAAATATAGTAGTGTTCTAAACAAATTATAACTATTTCATCAATAACTTTTGTAAAAATATAAAAACAAATGGTCCTTAGCAGGATCGAACTGCTGATCTTGGCGTTATTAGCACCACGCCTTAACCAACTGGGCCAAGGGACCTATTATTGAAGTTTTGTGAAACAGAATTGAAATAGAATCGGGACAGAATTGGACTTTTAAATTGATGATAAATTAAATCACGTGATGTGACTTTTAAGGATCTTACAATGAATACATATTAGCTATTAAACTAGTAATTTCTTATGAATAATTGATCTATATCTATTTTATGGTCTATTAATGTGTTTTATTCATGTTGCAAAGTACATCCCGAGTCAATTTGTTTAGAATATTGTGCGTTTTTCGTATTTTTTTTGCAATTTATTTAGATGTACATTTAGTTATCAATATGAAACATAATATAACTAATTACTCCAAAAGATTAATAAATTCTACAAAGAAATTAATTATTTGTTCTCCCTAATCTGATGCAATCCTACAGTTTGGTTGGTACATTCCGAATATAACAATGATAAATTGTAAAATCTATTCTAGCATCCAGAAATAAACCCATAGACTGTCCCATAGATCTCATTTCCGATTCAAACTTTGGTAATAAAGGACAAAAGGAGTTGTCATGTATAAACAGTAATTGTAATAATATTTTTTTGTTTTGCCCTTGCAGTTTTTTTTTTACCCAGACAACATTTTTTTTTAATGTGGATAATTAGTTTAAGGGGTGCTCTACCACATTGGTTGACATGGTAACTATGCAATTAATTAAAACAAGCGCAAAAAAAAGCTTGCATTAACATACTTGGTTGCAAATTACATTCTTGTATTAGAAATTGTTAGAAATGGTTATAAATTGTCAGAAATGGTTAGAAATTGTTAGAAATTATTAGAAATGGAAATGGAAATGAAATGGTTATTTTTGCTATTAAGCAAGTCAGTTAGATCATGTTTGGTCGTGTGAGATAAACCAAAATAATACATCAACATGTAGGTTAGTAATGAGAACAATTAAAAAGTTTTTTTTTATGTAATAACAATAACAACAACAACAACAACAACAATAATATTAATAATAATTTTTTATTTGAAAAATAAATTATTACACCACATTAGTTACGGCGTATTGCAAAAGGAAAGAAATAAAAACGCAATAGATTAGTTTGAAGTTGAATGTTCAAGTTATTTCGTAAAAGTACAAATTAGTTTATCGTTTTGTAGGTTAATGATTGGCTGAGTTTGATCTGTATAGAGAGAATTAGGTTGTAAAAATATTTTATTCCACAGAGTTAATTCGTTCCTTATTAATCCAGGCTATTGCTTTGTTTGATTTTAGTTTCCTTTCATTAATAACCAGATCTTACTTTATCCACATGAATGACATTGTAAAACAGCCAACTACTCTAAGTAGCATAGTAATGCGTTAATCTTTAGTAATTAATGAACCAATTATTTTTTAGTCGCTAATACACGGCCAAAAAATTATTTTGCTCAATAAGAAAAATATAACCTGTAAAAAAGAAAAAGAGGAATTATTTTTTTTATTAGTTGTCTCCTCCTCCTATCATACTGTAACAATTTTTTTTTACAGTTTTGTTCTTCTGTGATTAGGTTTTTTTTTAATTCCGAAAAACGATTTATTGTTAACAATTAAGCCTGATACAATCATTTTACGATGTCCTAAATTGGTAAAAGTGCATTTGAAATAGTTAAATGTTGTCTAACAGGTGAAACTACCCTTTACTGAAGATTTAACAAATTTGAAATTTGTTGATTTGATTAAAGTTTTACTTTGTTAGTACAGTTTTAACGTTTGATGTTAACTAGTTGGGTGATTTAAGAAACTAAACGATCACCTTACGACTTGGCCAATATAGAAAAAGCTGACATCTGAAGAAAAAAAAATAAAGTAAAAAAAAAAAAAAGAAGAAAAAAAGAAAAAACGGATCGTGAAGTATTAGATGAATTTGAAAAAAAAAATGGATCGATCCAGCCACAGAATTTTACATTGACATAAAATCATATAAAAAGAGCCAACATTCACAAAAAGTATAGACACCAAGAAATAACCAAAGATAATACATACACACATATATATATATATTCATACATATATATACACATACAATATATACACCAATCATACCAGTCATACTGTTTACAATAATAGAAAAAGGAGGAGTAAAGAAATTCTTTGTCTGAAGTTATTGTCTCACAGTTTTTCTTTTTTTTTTTTTTACAACCACTAAAAATTGTGAAATTGAAAACATCCACATTCCTGTTATTGAAAGTTGGCAAAATATTAATATGAATGAATATGGAGATCTAGGAATAGTGTTAGAAGAAGAACCAGAGGAAAATTTGATAAGTGATAATATTAAAGTACTACCGAATAATTCTATGATTACTCAAACAACAAGTATAGCGACTGTGTCGAGTGGAAAATTAGAAGAGTCTGAGGTTGATACTGAAAACATCACATCAGGTCAACAACAACAACAACAACAACAACAACAACAACAACAACAACATCATCATCATCATCATCAACAACAACTTCCTGAGTTTGTTCAAGTACCTGAAGATACTAGAAATGAATTAAATATTCTGAATGTATCTTCCATTGAAACTGAATCGTTGTTGCCACCACTTCCTGATGCCATAGAAGATTTAACTGATAAAATAGTGGTTACTCCAAGTGTATTTGAAGATATTCATTCAACCCATAGTAATGATAGTATTTCTTCGTCAAAAGATCAAGAATTTAAGAAGACAGTTTATTTAACAAATACTAGTCCCGCCAATACATTTTCGAATTACGCTTTGGATTCTTTGAATCAAAATAGTTCATTTCAATTATTTCCTAAATTATCTAAACATACATTTGATAGTTTATCTACTGTGAATTCAACCAATAGTAAACCAACTAACACAGTGGTAACTTCAAATGATAGTGGCAGTACCAGTTCCAGTTCCAATTCACATTCACCTTTAAAAAAATTAAGAAGTATTAAGAATGGAATTAGGAAATTATCCCTTTCAAGTATGACAAACAGTAGTAATAATAGTAGTATTAATTCATCACCAATTGTATCTTCCAATGCAAAATTACCAAATTTACCATCACATTCAACATCAGTATCACATTCACATTCGAATTCATCTTCATCAAATTCATCATATTCTTCAACATCAATCAAAAGTAAAAAATCTCGAGTTGTTACGAATTCACCACAAGTTATTACAATCAGTGAAAACTTATCAAATAGTAAAAATGCATTAAATACTATTGAACAAAATTATTTTGAATTAAATAATATTGATATTAATTCTTTGGAAGATTTAAATAATGTTGAAGATTTAATCAATTATCTGATTTTTTTAACTCAACAAAAGAAATCGTTAGATGAAAGTTATAAATTAACTAAACAACGATTAATTGATAGTGGATGGTGTTCAGATCACGATTTACATAATTTACAATTACAACAAGATACAACAAGATGTCAAATTGATACTTCAATATTAAAAATTGAGGAGAAATTAAATCGAGAATTTTCACTATCTTTATTAGGGAATAATCCAACACCGATAACTAGGACTAGAAAGGAAAAACCTAAGTTAAGTGCTACTACAACGACTCAGTTGTTACCAGATAAGGAATTACCAATAAGTCCAAGTTTAAAAGTACTTGAAAGTAGATGTTTTTCATTTTCTGATGTTTAAGGTTTTTTATGTGTTTGATGATTTAGATTTTTATTATTTTGCTTTTTAAAATTTTCTATATATATGTTTTTGGGGGTTTATTAGGTTATTTATTTAGGTCAATTCTTTAGTTAAAAGAATGGTATATTAGTTAAATTGAGGTGTAGATTATTGTAGTAGGTGGTAAGAGCTGTTCCTTACTGGTTTACTACTGGTTCACTACTATAGTTCACTACTAGTTCACTAATTCTCTACTAATTCACTACTGGTTTTACAAGGAAATATTTCGAAAACGCAGAATCCAAGATAATGCCTAAAATAAATTGTCGCATACTTAGTATGAGGACGTTGTCGAAGTTGATCTAGCAATTCTTTTCCCCTCCACTCATTCATTAATAAATTTAAATGGTGCAGTGAATAGAATGCATTCGTATCAAAGAAGAAAAAGAAGAAAGTAAAAATAAAAAAAAATGTGAAAAAATTTTCACTTTTATAGATGTGCCATATTTGGTAGCGCAGACAATATATCATCAAGTATTTTACTTTGTATATTTACAGAGGTTGGTTTATACATTCTCTTTAGATTCTTGTTCACTTTTACATTCAAGCTCACTCTTACGTTCAAGTTCACTTTTACGTTCACTCTCACTCTCACTCTCAGATATACTATTTTCCTTCAATTTTAATTGCCATTGTAACTTACCCTGTCTTTTCTTAGCATTATAAATTGCCTTTCTATGTCTTCTACTTTCTAAATGTAAATCATAATCTTCTTGACCTAACAATACTAAAGGTTTACCTTGTTTATCCTTACATACATCACATGTGAAATGTTTCCAATTTAATTCAGAATTTATAACTTTTTGACTTTGACTTGTATGTGCTTGTGATTTATTAAACATATACATCAATTCTCGAGTTGCCTGAGGGAGAGTTACATTGGTTGGACCTTGTTCAAGAAACTGGTTCGCAATTTCAATTCCTCTTTGTTGAACATTTTCTTTCCAGTGTGATAGATCTGTGGCATCAAGAATATACAATTTCCCACCATATTTATAATTAAATCTTGATTCTTTTTGTAATTCAATTAATAATAGATTTAAAATCCATTTTATTTGATATTTTGCATATTGTCTTGTTCTAATCTTCATTCTTTCCACACATTGTTTAAATAATTCCATATCTTGTTTATTCTGTAACCAAGGTAAAAACTCTTTAAATCCAATAACTTGCCAAACTCCAGAAGTACATGTTGGTATAGGATCACTCGATTTATATATTTCATACATTTCATTTATTTCTTCCACAGCACCTAGTTCCATCATTTTATCTACTCGTGTGTCTAATCTTGGGTTTAACACTTTCCGATCACAATATACCCAGAATAACAAGGTGTTGTATTTAAGTGAACTATCTTCCAATTCATCTAATTTTTGTTCTCGATATAGATCAGAAGGTCTGTTACCTGTTGTATAATATATTTCTAACGCTCGTCTTAATTTCCTATCATCTTGAGGATGGAACTTAGAAGCTATCAAAGGATCCACTTTTTGTAATTCTTGAAATAATTGGTCAACAGGCCCATCCAATATTTCCAATTGTACGCTTGTTAGTTCAAATTCAGGTTCAATTGAATCACCAACTGTTTTATTATTGAAAAGTAAAGTTTGTAAATAATAATGTGTTCCTCCTATAACAATTGGAATCTTCCCACGAGAATGTATATCATCAATTGCTGCAATAGCGGCTTCTCTAAATGGATGTAAATAATATCGTTCTTTCCAATCTACATGATCCATTATATGGTGAGGTATACCCTCACGCTCTTGAATAGGGTGTTTATTTGTTATAATGTCAAGTTTCTTGTATACTTGCATTGAATCTGCATTAATAATTTCTCCATTTATTGCCTTGGCTAAATCTATACTGAACTTCTAGTTGTTAGTTACAAACTGTATATAACGTGAAATTGTTTACATACTTGAGATTTCCCAACACCAGTTGTTCCCACAATGCTGATAATTGGCTTCTTTGGTTTAGTCATTACAAGGTTCTTTATGTATTTAATGTATCGTAGTAGCATATAGGATACTGGGTGTATGTGAGTTTTTTTTCTTGACTGGAGTAAATCACGAGATGAGGTTAAAATTTTATTTCCGTGGTATCGTTCCAGATTGATTTGGTAGTTTTTGGTGATATTACTTCGACAGTAGTAGTTGCTGTGTCATGTACATGTTCACTATCTCGGGATTCAATTCTTTTTGTATATAAATAATCTTGACATTCTTTAAGTACCCCATTTGATCTATTTATAAAATCATTATAAAATTTACTACCTTCATTTACATTACCAATAATCTCCATATATTTACAATAACCAGATTGTAAACTTTGTAATGCTTGTTGTCGTTGTAATTGTAGTTTGCTAACAAGTTTTCCAGATTCTTGGATAAATCTATTGTTTAAAATATCTAATTCTCCCTGTAATTTACTTTGTAATTGCGTTTGAGTTTCAATATAAGTTAAATCCGAAGAGAATATCTTCAAATGTTGATCATAAACTGGTTCAAATGTTTGTTCAGTTAATTCAGAATTTGTATGGTTTTGGTATTCTTGGATTAGTCTCAGTAAGATATTATTATCTCTTGATTTTATATCAATCGAGTTCAAAAATTGTCTTCGATTAACAGTTAATTGATCAATTTCTCCAAGAACTTTTCTTAAATCAGACACAATTGTTGATACACTTTCATCAAGCTTCGTATAGTTACTGTTGGGAATATATAAAGTCAATCCTTGATATCCTTGGGAGTATATCTCCAAATATGGTTTAATATCAAGATATTTGTCCTTGACAGCATCATCACCAATTTTTGCTTGATTGAGATACTGTTTCATTTTATCTATTTTGACCAGGAGTTCTTGTGGTATTTCATCGACAAGAGTGCTTCTTTGTTCACATTCTTTAACTATATTCATACATTGTTCTCGTAACTCACTTATGTTCACCAAAGAATCCTCAATTAATTGTATTCCTCCCATATTTGTGAATTCTCGACAATACTTAAGTATTGAATCAGGAATATTTTCGGATTGTTGTATTGAATCAATTGAAGCTGGGAGTCCACGCTCAGATACATAATTTAACATGTCACTGTTTAACTTGTGTATTGGATCATGAAAAGTTTCCTTAATAAAATCCTCTTGTCGTTGTTTAAAAGCTTGACTAACATGAATAACCAAATAAGGAAGTAAATCTTGAAAGAGGTCACATTTTGGTATTGTTGGTGATATTGGATGTACCATGGAAACTCCAACTAATTTAGGTAAATCTTGTTCACCAGGAACAAGTTTTAAATATATTAAATTATTATCACGTTCAGCAGATTTAAGTGAGGATTTAATTGTATCATATAACCCTTGAAAATCATCCAATACTAGTTTATTAACATAATTCTTGTAATTTCTGACTATATCTAATAGTTTATTGGCTATACGTAAATATGCAACTTGTTCACCATAATTAAATGAATCTTGAGCAATGTTAGCCCTACGTAGATAACTAGCTGCCTGGAAATGATACTTCTTTATAGTTAAATGATTCAACCATTCTAATTTTATATCTGATTTATTTCCATATTCTAAAGCTTGGCTGTAGAATTCCGAAGTTTGAAAAGATAATTTTAAAATTACTGAGTGTTTCACAGTACTTGAAGTTAATGCCTTTTGCCAGATTGTTTCTTGTGCTTGTGCTAACATTATATATTTCAAGCATTCACTTGTATTGTGTTGAAGATCACTGGGAATGTTACCAATAATACTACTAGATATTCTTTCAAAACACCCTGCAGCTAATTGGAAATAATTACAAGCATTCTTTAATCCTTGATCAGTATGTCTCAGTTCTTTCAATGCCAATTGTGAATAAACACCACCTAATTGATACAACACACTTAATTGTTCAATTTGAAAACTTCGATATTTAAAAGGGCCATAAGCTAAATTACCAAACCAACAAAATTCAATACAATCATCAGGAAATTTCACTTGTATTAATTCAAGACATCCTAAATATTGTATTAGTTCTTGTTCTTGTTGTTTTGAAACTTGTTCATTCTTGTATTGCGTGATTGAATTACGTAAAGTTGAAATTGTTGATAAATCACTTGTGAAATTTGATACTGGTTGGAAATAATCTCGATTAATAATTTGTGTCAATTCTTGTCCAAGATCAATTGGTCGTGATTGTCTAAATGGAATATAAAGTAAATTAGTGTTCATTGGTGATGTTCTATGGTGGTGTTACATTAACTTGTTACTTTTCACAGCAATTTCGCAGTATGATATGATCTACAGAAAGAAATGTTACCCGGATTAAAAAAAATATGTT
>KI547135.1:1054540-1074530 GCA_000497715.1 Spathaspora arborariae UFMG-19.1A
AAAAATATGTTTGGGCCGAGCCGAAGGAGAATTTTCCTGTGGGAGAGAAACTCCTCCCGCGAGAGGGGTGGGTGGGCAGCCACCCGCTCGCTGAGTTTGCAAGTTAGACATCATTGGTCCAGCTCGATGGGATTGTAGTTTTTACTCCAAATAGGTATCACGAAGTTCAATTTCATTATATTGAATAATAAGTTTTATACAATGGAGAATATAATGCAGAATATAATATAAATATAATATATAATATAGTATAATACTCACCATTTATGGTCAGAATTGGTGCGAAAAAATGGGAGTTCTCTCCTGCGGGCTGGACCAACCTTCCGGCAGGAAAGAACACCCTCCCGCGTGATAAAACGCCCTCCCGCGTGAAAAAAAACTCCTTCGGCTCGGCCCAAACATATATATTATGCTATACAAATCTAATTAGTTAATCTTTTCACAGTTAATTCACGAAATTGTTGTTGAATTAAATCTGTTGATTTAGTTAATCGATTTAATACATGCTCAAGTCGACTGGTTTCATTTTGTATAATTATATCTTCTTCAACAAGTCGTTTTAGAACAAATTCATATTGTTCATCTGCGGCTACTAATTGTTTATATGTTTCTTGAATTGATTGTACAAGCTTATCTCGTTTAGTTTCATATTCAGATGAATCAAGTTGTGTTATTGCTTTACTTGATCTATTCTTTATTTCTTCTAAATTAGCTAATACTTTCTTGGCCAGTATCTTAGGAAGAACATATTCAGTAAATTCTCTCTTTTGTTTATCAATGTTAGCTAATTCTTGATCAATTTCAGTATTTACTTTCTCAAACAAATCTTGTGATAAATCTTCTACTAATTTACCTTGATAACTTGTATCTTTATATTTTCTATAATCAGATTTAATCAAATTTATATATTCTTGATTAATTAAATTTAATAAATCATTTGATTCATGAAATATTTGTAAATTATTAGGATTAGGTATTTCATAACCTCGTTGTATAACTTGAGATCGAAGTAATTTGGATTTTTCTTCATTTAATTGTTGTAAAAGTTTTAAATTTCGAAATAATTCTCCTTGATCTTCATTTGGTGTTTCAAGATATATTATTTCTTCGTGTGCAGAATCAAAATTTGGTATTACTGTTGTAGAATGCGTTTTTGGGGTTGGTAAGTTTGACAATGCAGATTTGAGTAGTTTAGTTATTGATGCTTTTATTTTACGATCAGGTACAGATTTCTCAGATAGTATTGTAGCTTTGGCGGGGTGTAGTATTCTTGTGTCTCCTTGTAGTGGTTCTGGAGGTGATAAATTCAACTTTTGTCTTTTTGGTTCATTCACTTCACCTGATTCAATTTGGTGTTTCTTCGCACTCGTCTTCTTCTCTTGTTTCTTCCCACTTGACTCCATTTCGATACCTCGTTTAGCAACTTTATTACTAAATTTAACCTTTTCATCCTTGTTCAGTTGTAATTCTTCACTTACATCATATACACCTTGAGGTACTTCTTTTTCAAAAAGAATATCACCATTATAATCAAATTCTAGTCGTTTTTTCTTATTCCTTGATTTCAAACTAATATTGAAACCAGCAGCTTTTAATTCACGTCTTTTTTGTAAAATGGCAATACGTTTACTCTCTTCCAACATACGCTCACGTGCTTTTCGTTTAGCTTTTTTACCTTGAGTATTAGCTAATCTGGCTTTAGCTTCTGCCAACATTTCTCGTTCATTATCTTCAAGATCTTCTTCATCAGGTCGAGCAGGTTTACTTTCAGGGTTGATATTCAAGTCCCCTACTGCACCTGCACCCGTGACTGCACCCGTCGCTGGTAGTGTCTCTATACCTGGACCAGTTAATTTAAACTCGTCTTCTTCTGTTGCATCACTAATTAATTTTTGATATCGTTCAACACAATGTGTAGCACTTCTACCACCTAATACAGAAGCAATAGTCCTCCATTGATTAGGTAATAACTTTACCAAATTTAATAATTTTTCATCTTGTTCTAAAGTCCAATTATTTTTATTTACTTGTGGATTCAACCATTCATTCCAACGAGCTTTAACTTGTTTAGGAGATTTTTTAGGTAACAAAGAAGCTACTCTACTCCACTGATTTAACCCATATTTAGAAACTGCAGCTTTTAAGATTTCATCTTCAATGTTGGTCCATATGCCTCCTTTAACGTAAATTGGTGCCATTATTACCTTAATAGGTAAAAAGATAGTGTGAATGTGGAGTTGAAACCAAATTTGAAAGTTTTTTTTTTATTCTTTTTTTGGGTTTTGAACCGAGCTTTAAAATCAGGCATTTTTTTTTTACAACACTCAGACAACACTCAGACAACACTTAGATAACACTCAAATAACACTCATTTTTGACCAGTTTACAAAGTATCTGGCTATAAGTTATAGTTTATACTCTACATATACAATCAAGAGTAACAATAATATATGGAAATGAGTAAAATATTCCAACATAAACATCAAAAGTTAATCCTGCAGTGTTATCCACCAGGTAAAGCAGTTGACAAGAAAGCTAATTCATCAGAATTAAGTTACTTGTTGTACTATGCTTCTTCTCGTCGTGTTAAGTTAGAAAAAGTAATTAATTACCTTTCTGAACGAACAGTAAAGGATTCTTCAAGGAATCGAGCTGGTAATTTACAAGTCACTTTACAAATTGTCCAAGGTTTAATCGAAAAGTGTTCAGGTAATTTAAATGTTTTCGCTCAACAGGTTTGTGATATTTTACAAACTATTTTAAATACTAAAGATATTGCCTTATGTAAAAATGCTATTCAAACTTATCGAGTATTTTGTGAAAAATTACAAGGCCCTTTGTTTTCTGGGGATAATAAATTTGTCGTAAAGTTTACTCAATTATCGCAAACTTTTATATCCTTTGGGACTAAAAAAAATGGTCCAAATCAATATGAATGGCAGATGATTTCCTTATTGGCTATTTTTCATATTTCAAAATGTTTAGGTCATAGTTCAACTGTAAGTGAAAGCTTTATCAATATGTCAATTCCAAGATTAACTCAAATTATTCAAACTAATAATTCTCAAACCGGTATTTTGACAAGACTAAAAATGAATTGTAATCTTGATTCCGAAGATCGAAGATTATCTCGAGTATTATCTGCAAAAACTCAACAAGATATTGCAAAACAAATTGATGAAGATTTTGCTAATGATACGTTAACTTTAGATGATATAACTGAACAAGCATACACTTGTATTACAGCATTTTTCAATACAAATTCAACAAGTCAAATTTGGCAAGTTACTAAAACTGTGGTACAAAATAATATTGATAATGATAATTTAGAATGGGGAATTATTTTCTTGGAATTATGTGTTTCTTGGATTCCCGTCCAATTAAGATTTATAAGTTTATCATCTTTATTATCTACATTAACTAGAATGGACAATGGTGTTTGTTATAACACTCGCTATCAATATGCTCGTCATTTACTTGGATTATTATCTTCTTCAAGAGTTAATATGATTGGACTTTCCGTAGCTGATATTATTCAACAATTACTTGGTTTAATTACTGATTTATTTTTAAAACCAAATAAGTTTACTCGACAAGAATGTAATATCTTAACAGGAATTTATTCTGATTGCATGTGTAATTTAACTACCCACATATATTATCACGATCAAGTTCCTGATTCAATTCAAGAAATCTTGGTAAAAATAGATAGTGTATTAGCAGATTCTTTCCAAACAGAAGGAAAGGGCGAAGAAACATACGAATTAATAATTCAATTACTTGAAAGTATTACCAAGATTTTCCAAATTTTGAAATCAAATTCAAACAGTTCAATCAATAGAAATAATGTTACATTAGAACATTGGGATATTAGTTTAAGTATATTAGCACCTAAAGATGAATTTGAAGATAAAAAAACTAGTTTAACTGACGAACATATTCAAGCCATTCAAGTGGAATTTTTAAATGTATTTCAAAATTTTTTAAATAATGAGTTGGCAGTATCTCAACGATCAGATCAACTTTTAAAAGTGGAAAATAAACGAGATTCTTTTGATAGTTTTATTAATAATGATGTTGGAGCTAAAGATTATTTAAAACCAAATATTAATCAATATATTTCTGAACAACAAAATTTCATCAGTCATTACTTGGTATATGTTGATAAATTTTTAACTAATATTGAAAATTTAGATGTAGTGGAAAGTTTGTTGTCAGTGACTAAAAATATGATAGATATTTTAGGAATAAATTTCTTTAGTAATTTTGTGCCATTTTTCCATCATTGGCAATTAAAGAAACCTCAAGAATTTTCTGACAAGTTTAAAGATACATTTGCTTATATTATTATGGATTATAGTTTGGAATCTTTAGATGCACAATATGACATTGAAAATTATTGTAAACAAACAAAATTATATAAACTTTTAAAACAAGCAATTCAGTATAGAAAAACTCATGGACTTTGGATTGATTTAGAAAGTGAACCAGACTTACATTTCTCAGAAATTCCAAATATTTCAAATGAAATTTCTGAGATCATTCGAATTAAACGAAATGATATGGAATGGTTTGCATGTGAAAACAATTTCTTAATTCAATGGTTACACCCTCCAAAGCAATTAATTACTGAAATCAATAAACCAATAATTGAATACAATGGAACATCAAGTACCATTGAACAACAACAAAAAGAAGAACAACAACAACAACAACAAGAACCGATAGAGTTACCAGCACCACAACTTCCTGATTCCCCAGGATTGAACTCAAATTATTATTTCTCATCAAATGATACTTCAATAACTTCAGATAAACGGAAATATGCTGGATTAGGTTTAGGCACTGCCAATGATATAACATCGATTCAAAATGAAATTTTGCAAAATAATCTTCGATTTAAACGAAATGGAGGAGCCGACCATAATTCTATTTTAAATGGAGTTGATTTTGCTTCGATTTATACCGCTGATAGTAAACCATCAATTAGAGTAGCTGATTTAAAAGATGTTATGTCTGCAAGTACTATTTTAAGAAAACCAAGTTTCCAACTAAATGATGATAATCATACAAAAATTTCAAATATAGAATCCATTTTAAATAGAAGTATTGTAACTACTCATATTGATACAATCTTGAATGAATTAGAAAGTGAAGATGATGCTGCAGTGATTGTATGAGAATGAGAATGTATAATTTAATGTATTAAGATTTAGTGTTTGACTTGTTTGGTTCAAAAATGTAATGTCTATCCCATTTTCATCTGTAAGATTTAACCATTTCTGTATGGATGTTGAGTAGTAAAAGAGAGTCTTGTCGTTGTAACTACTGTTCTTAAGAGTTATTTTTTTATTTATAATTAATCTCTTTGAAGAAAAACTTCCCTTTTGTAATTGAATTTCTTTGTTGGTAGCTATGGAAAGAGTTTATACTTATTGAATATATCAATTTGAGATATAGACTACATATTTATTGATTTGATAAAACAGAATAAATCTCGGCGATTAAGTAAACTTGTATGTGGTCTGCAATTGTTGCGAAAAATTGCAATATAAAAAGGCCCCAAATTCTCCTTTCAAGAATTTAGGTTACATCCTTTTTCTTCTTTCTTTATATTAATCAATTCTAAATGATTAACAAAGATAAGTTATGTAATGCTTGTTTCATTACATTGATATAAATGAAAATACTCACATGACATATGCTGACATCAACATTGGAATTATTCTCAGTGGTTAGTCAAATTAAACATCAACCTTAATTTGCTAGAATTAAATTTCACACTTTGCTTCAGTTATTATTTACTACGTCAGTCTCAAATTGCTGTATAACATTAGGATGCGTCTAGTTTTGTGATCGACAGGCCGAGAGAATACATTCCGTATTTTCTAGCGATTAAGTTGAGAAGATTGACTTTGGAATTCTGAAGTAATCTTGAAAAGACTTATAAGATCACCTCAAATTATTATTTGAGCTTTATATAGATTTTAATTTATATTATGTTATATGTTGTTATATAAAACATTTTCTTATTTGTAGTTGAACCAATTCTGCTTTGGTGAAGTGGTTAATTATTACTACTTTTCGGCAAATGTTACCAAAAATACCTCAAATTGTTATAAATCTATAGTAATGTAAAAAGAGTTTATTTGGCTATAGATTCTGGTTTATATTATATTGTTGTGTGGCTTTTACGTAACTATTTATTCACTTATTTATCTTACATCTGCTTCACCGAAAGTGTTCCAACTCAAGCGATTTCACACAACTCTATAATAATCTTCTAAAAACCAAGTAATATCCAAGGTTACCAAATTTACTTGATTATACATCATTTTACATTTCCGATAAATTCTACTACTTAGTTTTACTCTCATGCAAAGCGCAAAAGTAACTAATACGTTGTATTTGTCTTTACTATACAACATTAATTTACAGCCAGAACTATGCAACTTCATCCTTGGTGTAATAATCATCCCATAGAAATCTCTACAAGGTTAATGCAGCTTAACACATGAAATAGATTCAACAGTCTTCTGGATAACGCAGAATCGAGACGATTAACACACAATTATACTGGTTAACGCAGACATTGTAAAATGTTCAATTAATGTTTTGGATTGTTTTCATAGAGTAGAATAATAATTACACAAGTATGCAGAAAATCGTAAGAAAGAAGTGATAAATACTAAGAAAACAGAAGCTGGAAACTACTAACATTCTTTTTCAAACCAAATCATGATATTGTGCATTTGTTATAATCAACAATAATATACTATACAATGTAAAAGGGAGAACAATTGACCATAAACAATAAATAAAAATTCTCCAACAACCATATATTTGAATTCAAAAAAAAAAAAAAAGATCCAAAAAAAACTTTAAATAACGTAAATCCTTAACTTTTATACTTGGATAACACCCTTCTCTTATTATTACAATTCATACGAATATGGTTTTATTTATTCGTCATCGTTATCATCACCTTCCAAAGCTTCAAACGCATTGAATGATCTTATTGGCTTATCAGCAATGATTTCTCTGTGATCAACTGGTTTAGAAGAACCTAAATTCTTATTGTTTGGTCTTGCCTTGACATGTTCTCTAAATTTGTTTCTTTCTTCAAGACCTTCTTCAGCACCAAATGATTTCTTTGGTTTAGATAAAGTTGCCCAACCGTCGTCATCAACTTCACTCTTTTTTCTCAAATTTGGTCTATTTCCACCAGTTCTTGAGGCTCTTCTTCTGTTCATATGATGATAGGATCTTTCATGACCATGTTCATCAATATAAGTATCACCATTACTCCATTTCAAGGCCTTGTGTTTTTCATGTTCGGCAGCGGCATGTTCTTTAACTTCGTCAATCATCTTATTGAAAGCTTCTAAGATTTGAGGCAGAGGAGTATAAGCTTCTTCTCTTACTTCCAATAATTGTTCTTCAGTATATTTGACCATGATGATGTTGATATTTTCTATTTACAGAATGAACAGACTTGTCTATATTTCTCCGACTAGTCTGATTTTTTTTTGTCCCCTCGCTCGAAAAATTTTTTTTGTCAGGTTAAGATTTTGAACTGAGCACACGACTAAATTGTTTTAGCAAATTGGTCACTGTTAGAGATTAGTAACTGTTAGAGACTAGTGACTTTAACAAACTAACCACCGTTAGAATCTACCCCCAATAAAGGTAGAAGAATAACCAACATTATTACAAAATTTTAAAGTCATTTCAAATATAGAGATGAATCTCCACTTGGTTACGGAAACAACTTGATCATCTGATAACAGCGCAATATTTAAACTATTAGAAATATCAACAAGTAGTTGATAGCATAAGTCCATAGTATTCTTCTATAGTAATATAACCTTTTATATTGAAACACGTTAGTTTTATAATCATTGTACAGGCAAGTTAAACGTCCCATCACTAAACAATCTCCATAAATTGGCAGCCAAACACCAAGTCCAAGCTACCAACTGTGCCTCAAAAATATACGAACATCCTGTGTGCAGGTCATCATCGGTAGTTGCCAATTTTTTTTTCATTTACTTTCTTCTTATCAGACTAACCAGAACTGTTGTTAATAAACCTAGACATCAAACATGCCTTTAGCTCATAATTTAAACAAGGTCACAAAGAACTTGTCCAAATCTACAGGACAAATGCATATAAAAGGACGTAAATTCAAACAATTAAATCGAGCTACATTAAGAGATAAAAAGATTAATCAACGTAAATTAAACACTTTACAACAAAAGGAAAATGAATTAGCTATAGTTTTCTTTTTACAAAAGTTAATTAATGATGATGATGATTTTAAAGTACAAGACACTTTTTCTTTGCAAGAAATTAAAGAATTTATTGAATTATTTATTGGTAGATTTGACAATGAATTAGAAGAATTACGAGCTACCAGAAGATCAGGAAGACCAGCATCTTCAAGACAACAAATATTAGAAGAAAAAGTTAAACATGATCGACAAATATATGCTACTGGTATTAAGGTGCCAGATTTAGCTGATAAGGAAACAGTACAAAGATTACGATTGTGGAATGGAACAACTGGAGGAACCACGATTATGAAATTTGTTCATATTTCTAAAGATATGAATGAATTCCCAACTGAAGAAGTAGAGATGAAATAGATGTATACATTAGATAAGAAAACAAATATAGATCATCAGTGTATAAAATGCAAATGTACTACTTAAAAACTAGCAAGTAAATTACTTTCTACTCCAAAGTAAATTCTTCCACCAGGAAGATTCGCTGTTAGATCCAAATTCTACATTTGAATCAACAACAACGTCTTTAAACTCTTCTTTTCCAAACACCAGTGTAGGGAAACGATCAGTAAGAACATCTCGAGGAACTGTCACTGTAAATGGCGCAGTAGTTGCTATAACCCTAGGGTTTTCCTTTTCTTCTTCAACTTGTTTATCTATTGGTATTTCCAACAAGAAATTAGCACCAACCAAACCAACTAATACAAGTCCAGTAATTGCAAATAAACTCTTGATCCTGTCATATAAACTAGGGCCTACTCGTTTACGAGATTTGGCCATTATAAAATATTTATCATTTCCATCCATTTTACTTCCAACTAACATCCAATTATTTTTCAGTAATTTCTTTATTTTGTTAATTGGAACAACAAGTTCTTGTTCATTAGGGTTTTTGAAAGCTTCAAAAATATTTTCATTAGGTAAAAACTCACCAAACGATCCCTTACCAGTAGGAATCGTTTCTCCCTTCATATTAACCAAAAGGTATTTATAATCATTAGATTTGATGAAATTGTCGATATTTTCATGAGATTGACTTTTACTCCATTCAAATGCTTCAGTTTCACGTTGTCTACTTTCATTTTCTTGTTTAGCTTGTTTTAAAAATGATTCCAAATCGTGAATATCAACTCCTTCATCAACAATATCATTTGTTATAGTTCTTGACTCAGAAACAGGTTTCTTTTGTTTGACTTTATCTTCTACCTTAACTTGCTTGATATTATCTGATTTATTTTCAATATTATTTTCAATATTATTTTCAACATTCTTTTCAATAACATCTTCATGTAAAGCAAAATGAACTCCTTCCTTGACTGAATTTAATATTGTTGCATCTCTGACAAATTCCAAATCAGCACCAGTTTCTTGTTTATTAAGAGCCTTTAACAATGTCTCACTATCATTATATTTCACACGAGGAACTACTGGTTTCTTAAACTCATCAATACAGAATTTATTACCAATAGGATTAGCTTGCTTTTTATCATATTCAATTGTTTCAATTAATTCCTTATAAATCTCTTCAATTTCTGTAGGAGTAATATTCATTCTCTTTTCTGGGTATGACTTTACATAGTCAAATAAATGATTCAAGAAATTAGGATAATTTTCAACCTTGGAATTGTTTTCTTGCAATTCACTAATAGTTAACATATTAAAGAAATATTGTGATGAATTCTCATCTAAAGACATAATATATTTATCACATAATTTATTAAACATTTTTCGATTTAAATTATCATATGATTTAATAGAATTCAAAAATGTTACAATTACATCAAATGTGTTTCCCCTGATCATATGAACATGTTCACCAATAAGTGATGGTTGTGATTTACGAATTGATTTCTTATATGCTTTAGTTGATTCAAATTCCATAAATTTAAACGCACTGGAAATCACAGTATCCAAAACTCCAGAATTCCCATTATTATGTTTAAATAATTTGATAAGATTAATATAAAGTTTTCTCCAAATAATTTGTTTTTCAACATCAATATCTTCATCATTGGCCATATCTTGAATTTTATTTAAAATGGCACTAGTAGATACATTTTCAAATTTTGAAATTTCAAGAGCAACTTTTAATTGACATAATTCAACAAAATATTCTTCTAGAATGAAATCATCAGGAATTTGCTTATATTCTTTGGTGGAAGCTAATTCAAGATTTTCAAACACATCTTGATTAATTAATACTGAATCAAGAACTTGTAAACAATTTGATGAATTTCCTTTGCAAAAAGTACTCAATTTATAACTAAGATCAATCAAATTATAGTATTTAACATCACCAGGTAAAACCTTGGATCCATTAACTACTTCACTAATCAATTTTTCAAATTGTTTCATAAATTTATTCTTTTCCAGGAATAATGAACCAAATTCAGATTTCAAATATTTAATTTCTTTAATATATGGTTCTAAATTCATAGTATCAGGGATTTGTCTATATATATTTTGTTTATTGTAATCTTCAACCAATTCATCCAAGACATCTAAATTATCCTCATAATATTCTTTTGACTTTAACAAAATTCCACCTAGTTCTTGTTCTTGTAAAAGAATATCATTAAATCTTGCCTCATCCACATTTCGAAATTCGCCACCTAATTTGGTTTGAAGAGTTTTAAGTTGTTCTCCATACTCGAATAATTGTTGATAATTAGGTATAATATGATATGAAGGATAACCAGCAAAATAACAATATTTCCTAGCAATATCTACATTCAGGAAAAATTTACCAACTCTAGTGAGATCCAATTGTTTAAAACCAGGACAAATTTCTTGCAAGGCAGTCCATTTAGTCTCATCAAGGTTTCGAATTTGTTCTAATGAAACATCTTGCAGAAGTAAACCACTGAATAAATAATTGTCTAGTGGATTATCATTCACAATAAACATTTGAAACCAAGGATATTTATCAAATTCTTTTAATGCCTGAGGATCTTTTACAATTGCATTCATACAGCCTTGTAAAAGTTGGATAGCGGTAACCCTTGTACCAGGTAGTTTTGTCAGATCATGAATAATTTCTTCCACTGAAGGAGCAAATTCATCAAAATTTGAAGTTTTAGGAATAAAGTCAAGACAAGCAAGCAAATGCCACTTACCAGCTAATGAAGTCACCAGATCCAGCTTATCCAAAGAAACAACATGATTTTTGTATGTTTTATACAGTGGGTGTTGAATAATACCAAGAATTTCAAAAACATTCAAATTAGCAGCAGATAAACTTCTAATTATTTCACGAGATCGCGATGCTGCAATTTGGTTATGGAAATATACCGAATCATGAAATTCAAGAGGAAGACTTCCTTTCAGTTTGAAACTATGTTTAGCACATTTAATTAATTCGCCAACTGACGTTGTTTCCTTTAATCGATGTTTCTTAATCAAATTCAAGATTTCTTGATCAAACCAAACAAGACCAGTTTGGAAAAAATCGAGGCCTGCACGATATGTTGCAGTATCTACCAAATAGTTTTCCAAAATCAAAGGGAAATTTGGATTCAGGGTGGCTTCTAAAAGCCGAACCAAATACCCACACATTTGGTCATAATTGTTTATATTATCACTTCGAACATCAGCAATAGCTCCTTCAATGCATCGTTGTCTAAAATCAGAGAGAACATGCGCCAATTGTTTGTTTGTTAATTTTGAAGGATGAGCACCAATTTGAGATAAATATTTCTTGAATGTCATTAATTCGTGGTAATATTGATCAAGCTTATTTACTGACAATACTTCTTTAGTGTAACCATTATCAATTACATATTCTTCAGTTCGAAACAAGGGACCAATCTTAGATTGTTGATTCTTTTGTTGTATTTCTTCGTTAGCTTGTTTAAATGCAGTTTTAACAATCTGTTTGTCAATTATAAACGGATCTAATGAGACAGAAGCTTCCGGAATAACAATTGGTTTTTTGGGGGCATTTTTCTTACACTTTTTAAGTGTAATAAGGTCAATTTCATATTCTGAATCAACAGGTTGTTTAAAAGAGCTAGCAAAATATCTAATTGGTCGAATAGCACCAAATTGACATTGACGTGAAATTGAACTAGTACAACATTTGTTATATAACGAAATACTTCTTCCATAAACAGCAACAGATGCAAGGGAGACACTTGCAACCACTAAGGGATTTTTATTCGAATAAGTGAAAATAACTCTCGATCTTGTAATTGTACGTTTCAGTAGCATTTGTAGGTAATATATGAATACTTTAAAAGTCAAACACAAGTATCAATTGAATATAAAAGTATAATTAATAATCAAGATAAACTATAGAACAATGTAAAAAGAGTATGAAATCACCCGCGTTGCATTTAGGGAGTTTTTAAAAAAGGTTGAGGGGTTGGTTTTTACATCCAAACTTACATAATAGATTAGGGAATTCCCAATAGGGAAGGATTGTTCACTAGTTTTCAGATAAGATTTGTGTGAATGAGTGGAATATTGGTGATGGTCTATATAGTGTACTGAGATGTATATATAAGTCATGGAGTTGTTAGTTTGTTGAAACGAATTTAGTTGGGGTAACAACATTCTAAGAATTTAGGCTGATGTCCGATGTTCGGCCTTGAGTTGTTTAACATATGAAAAACAACAACAACCAAATATCAGATTGAGATCAGTGATAATGTTTCAATTGAATGAAGATACTTTATTCAGTTACCATTAAGAATAGACCGAGCTCAATAAAATTGGTAGTCGGTGATAAAAGAAAAATGTCTGAACGGAATTACATTCCTGTCAACTTTTCACAAAATGTGTTAATTGGTTGCTAGAGTAACCAGATAGGGATAACAACAATATGAAAGTGAATTGAATCAAAGGTTCAATCCCCCCTATCCCCTACATATACTAAATTGTCGAGTTTCCTTTTCAAGTCTGCAAGTTTTTGAAGAATTGAAACATCAGTTATCATGCAAAAGAAGAACAAAGACTTAATATCATTGTTTGTCTCAAAATATTTGCCACATCTTCCTGATGAAGTTTTATTTCAAATATTTGACAAATTAACATTTAACTATTTAATCAATTGTTTTATTTATTGTCCAACTGGCAATGTTCGTAATTTACTTATTCGTAATTATTATTCCAAAAAGGTAAATTATATACTCTGAGATATAAATACTACACACGTGAAACCATGGAAATATCAACTTCGTAAGGAACATCTTTTAACTTGTACTAACCAGGAGCAATGGAATCAGTTTCAAAAAGCATTACCTGAACTTATCCCTCAAACCTTGGTTCTTTGTTGTTATCAAAATTTCAAAAAAGTTAAAAAGATATTGAAGCTGTTACATGATAAAACTAGCAAAGTTTCCCTGTTGGAAATTATGTTACACGATTGTCAAATGACTTCTAAAGAGGTTTATAGTTTATTTTCAATGTCGAATTTATCTAAATTACAATTGTGGTGCATGCAAAAGGAATTTCAACTTCGCCCATCAAATTCCGAACGTCAGTTATTAAAAGGTCATACTAATCTTAAAGATTTTCGCATTAACAGTCATTATTTAAATGATTGGCTGAAGTTTGAGTTACCTAAACAGTTGATTGGTGCTGATTTTTCTGCAAATCCCGACATTAAACTTTCTACATTAAAGATACCTCAAAAGTTACAATATCTTAACCTTAATTTTTGTCCAGCTTCAAATCTTAAAGAATTAAGAAAACTCAAAATTTTACCTGATTCTTTGACTGAACTTATATTATCTGTGAATAAAATACAAAGACTTACAATTAATGATTTACCAACAGATTTACGTGAATTGGATTTAACGCAAAATCCAATCTTTTCCATAATTTCCAATGTGAATAACAAGACATGGCCTTTGAATCTTAGTATATTGTTATTAGAACGTAATATGATATCTGATCAAACATTGGAAAAGATGAATAGTAGTGTACTTTGGCCAAAGAATCTTACAAGACTAAATTTGAGTAGTAATTCAATTAACAGTATCAATAAATTGGAACTTCCTCAAAGTTTACAAGAGTTAAAATTGGATAAAAATCCCTTTAAATGGCAAGAATACCAACCTGCATTTGAATTTCCTAGTAATTTGAAAAAATTACATTTAGATTTTTGTAATATTGATAGCTTAAAATATTTCAAATTCTCAAAATCACTCAAACATTTGGTTTTAGAAGGTAACAAAATTAAAGATATCCTATCCTATAATGATTGGTCTCGTCTTGTCAATTTAAATGGATTGATTCTTTTCACCAATTTCATTAAAAGTGTAGAAAATTGGGAAATACCACCTAATCTTAGTATGCTTAGTTTAGGAGATAATCCAATTAAGAAGATATCTCTGAAATTCCCATTATTTAGTCCCAATTATAATTATCGACTTGATAGATTGGATTTGGAACACTGTGGTTTAACCAAGTGGGAAATTGATTATATTCCTGAGAATTTGAAAATCTTGAATCTTAAAAGAAATAAATTCCCCAAGAAGTTCGTGTTTCATCCTTGTTTCAAAAAATTAACTGCATTAGATTTAGGGTTTAATGAGTTAACTTCAATTGAATTTATATCTAATGACAACAAATGTTATTTAGAATATGTGAATTTTACGGGAAATTCACTTCCAGGAGGTGGGTTAACAAATGATGAATTCTATGATACTTTAGAAGCCAGTTTGGGAAAACTTAAAGAACGTGACAATAATGTGAATTGTGTTCAGGAATTTGAAAGGTCTTCAACTCCATGGAAATTGTATTATTTTGATGATGCTAGATATCTTCAAAACAAAAGAAGGGGATACATTACCCAGTCACAGGAGTCATTTTTTTAGTGTTGGCTAATCAATAAAAACCAACTTCAAATTACAACTTGTTATCCAATGTCAATTTGTTTCATTTGATTTAGATATTCCTTTCTTCATTTACTATAGTGATAATCCCCACAGAATTCATGAAATTAAAGTCAGTGTTAGCATATTCGCTAATATTAAGCAATCAACCCAATTTTCTATTAGTAGTTACATTAGTAATTACATCTTTATTAGTTATTCGTGTTTAGATTTATATGTTTTGTTATCCGAATACGTATCCAGTCTCTTGAGAATTTCTACAAACTAGTATGAAATAATATACATCTCTTTATTTTAGTAATGGCACATCCAAAGGTAAGACACATGTATATTTTTCCAGTACGATATCTCTTCAACGAATGCCTGCTTATCTATATAGTATAATTTGTTGAAATCATACTTAACATACTATACCTTTATTATGCATTTTCTAGCTAGGACTAAACTAACAGGGAACAAAGATAAAATTTTATTTAATCTAGATGTGAATCAAAATCAACAAAAGGGAATCTTTTGTTAATAATTTAGTTTTTTTTTCTTTTTTGTAATAGACTGCAAAAAAAAAACTAAATTTGCAGTCAAAAACTTTAAGAACCAACTTGACACAAATTAATAGAAAACAAGTATCAGCATGTTATCCCCACCAATAAGATTATATCACAACTTCTCAAGATTTTTCCTAACTGGTGATTCTGGTCCCACATCTTTCGCTACTGCACCAAATACTCCAATTAATTACGTTTCTAGCTGTACCATTGATGAAGCCACAGAAAAATTAATGATGGACGTGATTTGTGAACAAATTTTTAACTCCAGTGAATTATTATACATCCATCTTGAGAAAATTTATGACTTAGCCATGAAAATATTCATACTTGAATTAAAACATCCAAAATCTGAAAAGTTCTTTTAAGGAAGATCCTGATCTTCCATTTAGGATACGTATTAAAACAACTTTGGATTATCTAGGATGATTGGAATCAATTACAAAGTCTCCCATGATAGCATCCATCCCAATTTCTGCTGGTGTTCTTCTTAATGTCGTTCCATATAGATGAAAAGATGAAGAAAAGTTAAATCATACCATTATTTGTCCATCCTATGGTGGTTTTGTAAAATTACAAAAGAAAACTCTCCAGAATTGTTCAGAAGTATTCAAAAACAATACTCCATGGATCCACCCAAGAAGAAATGATCCCTCACACGATCTTTGATACGTAACTACTAGATTTGTATTTATATTATCTTTCCAAAAAAGCTTGTGTAACATTAAATAAATTAACTATAACATTAATTAAATTAACTATAAGATTAATTAAATTAACTATAACATTAATTAATACATGAACCGATCAACGGTTATTCTTAAACACTTCTCCCTCATTATCTACTATTGGTTGTACATGAAATATTCTCCTGAGCAAGATTCACTAATTCACAATCAACTTTAGCCAATCTTAATTGACAATATTTTTCAAATATTGTTTTATCAGAAAATATTGTTATAAAATCTTGTTTTTGTAAATGTGCTAATAAATAATGAATTTCATCAGCATATTGTAATGTTATTAAATCAAAACAATCGCCAAGTAACTGGGGTGTATTATTTCCTGATCCATATTTTTCCAATGGTACACCAATATGTAATAATGAACTAAATATATAATTTATATTGATATCCTTGGATACAATATGAATTTCAGGTTGACTAACCTGTAGTCCCTGAGTATAATCCCTACTTGAAACAATATATGACCCCCATTCCTGTAAAACTTCACTGGCAGCTTGACGAACAATCAGGGATTGAGATTTATCATTAATTAATGTATATAATTTTGGAGCCAGTTTATAAAAATCATATATATCAGGAATTAAATTCATAAATAAAAGCATATTAACGAAATGGGTCTTTGTATGACCTATTTCTGACCATAAATGATGAGATTGTGAATCTAAGAATTGAATATATCTTTCAAGATATGGATGTTGTAAAATATGTTGAAGAACTATAATATTGTAACTTGCATGTTTATCTAAAATTTCAATTAATTTAATTAATTGTAATCTTGCAATCGAATTCTTAAACATGTCTGAGTCAATTAAATTATGATTCCGAAGAAAAATTTTAATATGATCAAGTTCTTTATTTAATTTATTAGCCAATTGTTCAAATGTTTGAATATTTTTAAAATTATCATATTTCATATGATAAACTTTCAAAATATCAATTACATAATCTAATTCTTGTTCAAAAACTTCAATTATTTGTTCACTAAATTGAATCTCTTGAGTTATACGTGCCATACTTTGAGCTACTTTAGGATCAGTATCTAATAACTTCAATAATTGTTTACACATATTACGATAATGATGCATATTATTCGCAGGGATTATACCACCATTCATACATTCTTGGTGAAATAATTTTAAATAATGTTTTAATTCTGAGGCCAGATATTTTGGTAAATAATAATCCTTATCTTGTGACAGAATAAATTCTTGAAATGCATGAATTTCAGGATAATAATCAAAATAGAAATGAAAATAGTCACTATGAGTATCTAAATGATCCATAAAATAAAACGGTTTTTCCAATATATGATATGAACGTTGCGCTTTAATAAAAGCTGAAGCCACTGGTCGAGGATGGGTGGTTTCGTCTTGTTCTCCTAAAAATTTTGGTTGGAAAACGCCAAGAGTTCCTTCAGTATTTGAGCTGTTCAGAGAGCTGAATGTATTACATTCAATAAGACATACTTGAGATACTGGAGAAAATTTCCATAATTTATGAAATGTTGGTTTTGTTGGTGGGAAATCTATTTGTTCTTGTATTGTAGTAGATATTGCATAGTTTTTTAAGGAAACAGAGAATAATCTGAAATGAAATCTTCGAGGAGGACTAGATTTTAGTTTAGTAGCAAGCATAATAATACAGAAATATGTTTTAAAACAGCACAGGAAAAGAGCTTAAAGCAATTAAATAAATTATTGAATTTTGAGTTTTGATATATATGTTCCTTTTTATTTTTTTTAGCCCAACTAGCGATCTTGGTGTGGGGCAAATCGTGTGGGGTCGCCGTGAAAATTGAACACTCCAAACGAGAAAAAAAAACCAGTTAGCGGACTTCCTGTGGTGGTAGTGGAAGTGGTAGTGGTAGTGAATTCACTATATTTGTATCATTGGTTTTTTGAATCTACATTTAGAATTTATGCAAAGAGGATTAAATACTTTTTCAAAGTTTGTTCAAGTTGTATGTAATTGTAGTGTGGCTGATATATAACAGTAATGAAATATATTTTCTCAAGTTACTATATTCACTTTGTTGAATTGCGTTCTTATTACTTAAAATGGTATTGTAGCCAAAAGTGGACAACACAAAGAAAAAGGAGACAGCCAGAAAATGCAGCCAAAAAAAGGTGATGGTGTGGGTAAGTGAAAAATGTGGGGTACACCTGGAAGCCAAAACTAAGGAAAAAACTTTTTTATTAAGTAAAGTCGTAAGATCTCGATTGTAACATGAGGGGAGGAGGTAACCAACGGAAATTGTCGGAACAATATAGTCATCACCTATTACGTTGGAGGTTAAGATCCTGATGTTTACTACGAGATTCCGAGTTTTAACCCTGGAAAATTAAACCCAACAATTTTATAACCGTTAATAAAATGCTACATTAATATTACCAGGGACTTCTCCTAGATTGTAGAGCAACAGTTTCATATATGTTAAAAGATATGGAACTATTTGTCCAATCAATAAATCTAAGCAGAATTAAAAAGTTCACAACTTAAAAACAATACAAGTAAAATATAAACAATGTAAAACTTGTATGGTTAAAAATTTACTCTTATTACCCGTCCCTGTTGAATTGCCAAATCCCGAAAAAAAAAGTTTGGTTAATCTTGTCGCCTCAGAATGGCTTTTGTTATGCCAATACATTTGTTTTATAATCTATTACAGGGCGTAAAAATACAGGGCGTAAAAATACAGGGATTAAACCAGGCGTTTTTATGCGTTAGGGCCGAGGATCCTTCTTTGATAAAATCTTCTACATAACATCGGCGACTCAAACTTGGACTAAAAAAAAGAAGAAAATATTTCGAATGTCTGCCAAATTGGTTTTAAGGAAGGTCATTAACTGTAAAACTACGCAATACCTATCGGAAAACATTACAATCAACTCTCTGACGTAACTTATTCGTAACTTATTGGTACGGCATTATTATTAATATAAATAATTAAGACGCATGATGATAAACATATAACCACTAACCATAAGAAAAACATACCGAATGTATTCCTGGTTAAAAAAAAATATCATGACCAAAAACTATGACGATGACCATAACAATAAACACTAGCTTTTTAATTAATTAAACTTATTGCTTTTGAACCATTGCTATGCATTGTTGATTAATTGTTCATAAAATTACTTTTGTTCTTGTCTTACATGAAAGTTATGCTAGCTAACGTTGTGAATCAAAAAAAACAAACAAACAAACATTCTTGTACATTTCCGTTATGAATTTATTATGATAATATTTATTTTGTGGAAAAAAGATGTTCTGGAAAATTTCCTAACTGGGATATACTTCCATCACATAAATAATATTTTAGGGAGAATCAGTTGTTCTGTGAAATTGTCACAACAAAACTAAAAACTCTCTCCTGATCACCCCTTAAATTAAACCTAAAATAATAATAATAATAAAAAAAAAAAAGAAATTTACATACCCTGTTTTGCATTTTTTTAATATGATGATGACGGAAGGTTGTGTTGGTGATGACGAAAAGTATCTTACATGTAGCTTTTACTAAGTCTTTTTTTGGGGGGGGGGGTTTGGAAAAAAAATAGTCTGGGTGA